>JAHWXV010535653.1:0-17418 GCA_024586415.1 Phrixothrix hirtus | reverse complement strand
ATGCGTGGACAGCGATTTTCATCTCCTGAAGAGGCCGCTGAAGCATTTGAAAACAACATTTTTGAGATACCAACTTCAGAGTGGAAAAAATGCTTCGAGAGGTGGTTTGAACGCATGCGAAAGTGTATAAAACTTAAAGCTGAATATTTTGAAAAACAATACAACAGTTTTTTCCAAAAAATTTGTTTTCTTTCCTAGTTTTTGTAACTACTTAGAAGGCAACCCTCGTATTTTGAACGATAGGGGCATATAGTGACAGATCACTAAAAAGATTATACCAGAGTAAAAAATTTCTATTTAAAGACTCTTTTGATCTTTCAAATTACCACAAAATTGCTATAAAATGTGTGAAAGAAATACATGCAGACGATTATCTTAGTACTATCGATTGAGTTAAATAATAGTCAAGTAACGCCTTACACCATTGCAAAAATTTCACTACACCAAAAAATTTGATTTGAACATTTATTGAATGCCTTAAACTACACTCATCGGTAAAAGATCCAGCCACACTTGTAACCAATTCTGGTATAAAGTTTTGCGTTAGTAATAGCACTTGTAAGTTCATTTTAAAATTTGATACGTGACTTTTTAGAATTTATTCGATTACTTGTGTTACTTAAGTTCTGACGTTTTTAATCCATAAGTGAAAATATCTGTTGCCATGTTTTAGTCATTGTTTTGAGTGCGTATGACAGTTCTCGTGATCGCTTTAAGATTACAAGTAATAAATATGTAGCTAACTTTTGTGTAAGTTACTCGAATCTTCGCTTTATTTGAATATCGTCCCAGTGATCGCTATGTGTCCCGTACGTTGGGAATACCACGTACAACTATCCAATATGAACGGGATCGGTACGAGGGTGATTATACGAAACAATCAAGTTCAGGTCGAAATATGGAAGAAACGATGCAGAAGATCGCTTTATCATCTTCAACGTTCTAAGAGACCGCAGAATAACTGCTTATTAACTTTGAAGACGACTACAAGCTGTTCGCAGAGTCGGTATAAGTGAGAAAACTGTTCGAAGAAGGATTGCAAAAACTGAGCTTCGTTCAAGTAAACCGCCGATAGAACCACACTTGCTACTAAGTAATTGACAACAGCGGCTTCGGTTTACAAGATGTAGGTGAATTGGACACTCCAACAGTGGAGAAATGTATTGTTCACATATTATGGGTCCAAATTTTGATTCCGATCACCTGATGGCCGTGAAGAAGTTTGGAGACGGCAAAATGAAAGATTCACAAACTGGGTTATATCTGAATGGGCTAGAGTTTGCAAGTATGCTTGAACAGAGCTTATTTCTATTGAAAACCGAACTCTAAATCTAAACTACTTTGTGCAGCTGTCGTTTTATGTTTTATGTTAAGCCACATCCAAACAAGGAAATTGTTTAAATGATGTTGAAATTTTGCGATTGGATTGATCTCGATTCCGTCCGAATCTCAATCCCATTCAACATCTTTGAGATTTACTTCAGATACACTTCAGCATCGTCCAGCACACCTTGTAGATTTGAGGAGCTTCCAGCCGCTTTATAAGGCGAACTTGGAGAATTATCGCAGTTCAGTGGCAAGCCGACCTCAAGCAGTTATGGATGCCAGAGGTCATACGCATTATTAATAATTACCCATAAATACCGTTATTCATTTTGACTTTCTAGTATCGTATATGAATTATAGGAAAGTTCGGAAATATTATTTTCCTGCAGGTTTTGGGATCTCCTGAGTCCGAAAATCATGTTTTAATAAAGTGGTCTGTATGTGAAAAGAATATCTCAAAATCGAAAAGTTGTAGATAACCAAATCTTTATATTTGATTAAAATCCGATAACCTGACGTTTCACATTACTATTGTCATTTTTCAGATTTTACTCAATTTTCTTGAAATCGGCTATAACAATTTTTATAAACTTACTAAATTTCTTAACCAGTTAAAGCAAGTTCATATAATATAAACGGTTTTTCAGAAAATTTTGCGTAAATCGAGTAGCGGGAGGTACTTATACCGCTAACTGCGAATAGAGTAGCTATGAAATCAAAAGTTCTAGCTACATAAAAATTTAAATTTCAGGTCATCGTCACATTTGTATGTAAAAACAAGAACTTAGTTTAATATTTCTTTATTTCTGTCGTTTTTAGATATTCGTCGATTTGGTTTCTTTGAAAAAATGGGTTGAAGGGAGTTATCAGAGGTAATCTCCGGAGTTAAATAGCGTTTCACATGTTCAGTAACGCGGAGAAGTAATTGTTGCATTATTGTTCACAAACTATATTTTAATATGTGTATGTTGTTTAGATATCTATTCACTTTCTATTTATATTGATAAATTATTTGTTCTTATATTAAAATTAAATTATAAAGTTTTAGCATATTTGTATGAGAAAGTAATTAATATCAGTAAATTTCTGTTTACAACAATCATTTATTTTGAGTTATTTATCTTCTACTGTAAAACTTTATTATTCAAAAATTTTTACTTAATTTGAAAATATTTATTACAAGAAAATTTGTGCCAAAAACCTTATTAAAAACACGAATTATGACGGGATCTTTTGCCTGTGAGTGCGCAACTATAATATAAAATAATAGCACTACGCAAAAAATTGTGCTTTTTATCAAAGTATGTTAAATTGGCCAAGAATAAAAATTTGTAAAAAACTAATTAAAATAGACTGTGAAACAAAGTTTTGAAGTTTCCGAGTTTAAAAAGGCGTCTAACAATAAAATTGGCATATTGAAATAGATAATTAAAATTCACTATTTGACATAGATAGCAAGTTGGCTTGCGCTAAACAATTAACTTAAAGCAAAAGTGACAACCGCATATCAGTTTGTAATTCTTACTTATTGTACGTCCGTTTCTTGATATTCTGCTCCCCTTTGTAATTGCTTGATATTAAAATGTTATTTTCTAATATAGAATCTTTTGATATGTTAGCTACCATGGTTGATTATTAAAATAACATGACAACAGCGAAGGGGCACCTGGATCGTCCGTCGCTAAGCAAAGCGAATATAAAGAACAGGTAAGAACAGTCCCACAAAAACAAATGTGATAGGCTTTTAAATTAAATTTTTTTATGTAGTCTATTTATTACTGTACTTTGTAAGATTAATCCATGACCTAAAATTAAGCATTTAAAGTTATACAGTTCACTCCCTCTATAACGAGAGACTAAGGGAACAAGTAAATTATCTCGTTATAAGTAAATCTCGCTATTACCGAACCCAGAAAAGAAACTCCTTACTTACATATTTACTAGGTAACCTTTTAGAAGCTACAACGCAAGTTTAAGACACTTAATAACTTACGCGTATCCAGTAAGTTACATAATATCGCATTTGTATGTCCAGTGGGTGCCGCTTTATGTTATCGTGGACATGTTATCAATGGGCAATTGTTATCGATTTCTCATGGTCCCAGATATTTGTATTATTTTAACTTGTCAAAATACTCGTTTATTTTCATCAAAAACTACAGCTATTCTTATCACTTTTGAATATTTAATTCATAAATTGTATGAACATCGAATACTAATGTTAGGTCAATATGACTAACTTATAATAATGGGCATGATTTATAAAATAAATTCCTTGGAATTAAGTACTTCCAAAAAAATGTCATTGAACTTAGGTAAATCATAACAGAACCATAAAATGTAATTAACGGAAAAAATAACTTATGGAATATTTATCTTACTTCTAATAATCATAAATACACCGCGTTTACACGTTTTAGTAGGATGTATTATAAATAAAACATGGTTTTCTTTTCACAGACGTGTTAGTTTCAAGGTCCCTTACTATAATTTATATGTTTATGATTCCATTAAAAATTTCTTAGCCGCATTTTCAGAACGAAAGGTTAATAAAATAGGATACTAATTTAGATTAATCATAAAATTTGTATTTGATGTGCGCTGCGCATATAAGTGGCACAAATAAATAAAAATCTGAATAACCTCTGTATAATAGTGAACAGCTTACAATTTCAGAAAAATAGGACAAGCTTTCTAAAATGAGTCAACGAACTTCAGTGTTGCTTTGTCTACGTGGCATCTAACAGAAATGCATATGTATGTACATTTTTAGATGAATCCATCCGCTAACGTTCAACTTGGACTGTCTTTCTATTGTCCAAACCATTTAATGCTAACAGTGTGACGGAGTTTCATGCTACTTTTTCGTCTTCTTGTAGGACTTCATCAAAGTGTGGGTCCTTAAAAAGGACCATATTTTCCGCTTTTATATTTTGATCCAAACCTGCTGTTCTACAGTCAAAGGAAATCTTCGTTACATGCTAAGTAAAATGGCAATAACTTTTAATCCTCAGAGATTTGTCATTGATGATTTTCGTACTCTATAGACTCGAGCGATTGCTTGTGTTGTCGTAGGTTTCTTTGATATAAACAGCATGTCAAATTTATATGGGTGCTAACTGGTTCTCATTGTGAAGAAAAACAGCTTTTAGACTTAGCTTTTATGAATCTATAAAAAGTCTCCAGCCTTCAGAATTATAGTCAATTTTTAACGCACCAGTTAATCCCTTAACCTTGTTGCACATCAACATCTCATTTTTAATTTAAAAAAAGGAGTCAAGTTTTTCTAGCAACTTGCATAAGCAAACCTTAATACCTAACCTCAATAAATTTCGTTGCTGTAGGTGAAATGCTAAAATTTTTTTGATCACCTTCGATAAGTACAAATCCCGTATGCGGTCATTTAATTCACGCTGTCCAATTAAATGTGGTTTTCCGCTGACTCTTTGCATTGAGAAGTAACGATCTTGTACTGGTGATAGCGATGGTTACTTTAAACATTCCTTTAAACAATTATCTAACTTTTCCTCGGGTAGGTCATGTTTTTTGGGTGGATTGCTACAATTAGATCATTACTATGTAGAACCGAAGGAATTGTGGTTTCCAAATTAGAACGCCTTTCTTTGCATCTTGATATATTGCTTAATTGGAAATATTTGGCAGAAATAGCAATTTGTTACATATCTTTAAATTCACGCAAAAATGTAGGTAGAGCAAAAGTGATCGCACGATTCTTCCCGTTGTCAGTTACGAAGATTATTAGTACAATTATTACAACATATATGGTCACCAATCTTGTAACTAAAATTTAAGTAATACGAATTCTAGTTGAAGGAGTAATTTTGCATTTTGGGTAATGCTATGTCACTTGGTCAAAAATATAATAAACATTGTCAGGCATATTTACTAAATTAGGTGGTATTTTCACTTTACAAACAACAGCTTAACCCAAAATTTGAAGGACAGCTAATTTATTCAATCTAAGAAACTAATGTACACTTATCCCTATACCAGGTACTAAATCGTAATTTATCTTAGAATGGGAAGCTTCTCTGTATTTATTACTGCTCCATGATTTATCTACGGTCCTACACATCATTACATGTTTAAAAAAAACTAAGTCCAAAGCGCGCTATACCACCATAATCCTATTTAGAACAATAACATTATTTAAAATCGACTATTTTTATTTTAGATACTTTTTGGCTGCTGAGAGGTGAAATGAATAATTGGTAGATGTTTCCTAACATTCTACTTAACAGGCCAGGAATGACCTGGCGATATATTTCTACAAAAATTGTTTGGGAGATGTATCACAATTTCCTGTACTTCTAGGTTACCTGACTCGGTATGCATTTCTAGGCAAAAATTAAAAGCATCGTATGTCAAATTGTCCAACTGCATAATGATCTGGAGCAACACGTAAGGCGTATCTACATGCAAGGGTATAGCAAGGAAAAAACTCTTGCAAATTAACAATTCCTTCGGCAACAAAGTACAAACATTTATTAATAATAGCAATAGACACTGAGCAATTCTAGCATCCCCTTTAAATTAATTTATTTTTCTAAAATTATGTAATATAATTTGTTCTTTACAAAAGATGCGATACTTAAATAATTGTTTTTAAACTTTCTTGTAGTTTATTCCATTATGTTATCTATCCTCATATTTTACTAAAATAAACGCCGTAAGTAAGAGGTACCTCAAAGCAGCATGTAGCAAAACGAGACGTGACAGAGTAAGGAATGAATGGGTGATGGATACATGTCAGGTGAAGGAGACACTGCCTGAACTGAACAAAAGAAATGCGTTAAGATGGTTTAGACATGTGGAACGAATGAATAATGAACGCTTAACAAAGAGAACATATGAGACAGGTATGGATGGAAAACTAGGTAGGGGTAGACAGAGAAAGGGGTGGTTGAATATTATTGAAGAAATTGTAAAAGGAAAGAGAACAAAAAGCTCAAAGGGTAGGAGAGCTTGCCAAGAACGTTGTATGAATTTGATGGAAGCAAAAGAAGTGTGTAAGAACAGAAAGGAATGGAGAAAATTAGTGAATGGATGATAGTAGTGATAGTAGGATTGGTACGTAATAGTGGGCTGGTATGGATACTGTAGAGTGCTGGG
The DNA here is from genome assembly GCA_024586415.1 of Phrixothrix hirtus. Lineage (NCBI taxonomy): Eukaryota > Metazoa > Arthropoda > Insecta > Coleoptera > Phengodidae > Phrixothrix > Phrixothrix hirtus. Next base: position 10,959 of record JAHWXV010535653.1, on the reverse strand, counting down.
AGTTGTGGTTAAGGGCTGTGGTAGTGAGAGGGGTTGGGTTATGAGTGCATGCAGTGGTTGTGAAAATGGAGGCTTGTTATTGGGTTTTGTCCACCTCACTAAGGGAATGGCATGATTGGTAGTAGTAGTAGTAGTAGCAGTAGTAGTGTTGTCTATTCTTATTAATGTAAACCTATGTCAAGGATCTATTGTGACATTGACAAATATAATCGCTTAACAGAGTATTCAAAAATTCTATTTAATTAGGTTTCTACAAACAGCCTCTTTCGAAGGAGTGTAGTTCATTTATAGTGTTTCCTTTTCACTAATTTACTTGCCATTTTGTAATCATTTAAGATATTAAAAATTATTTACATAAATTCTTAAACTGGATAAAACTAGCTATTAAGATTTGGCCTTCCCTATTGATACATCGGAGCTATAGTCCATCAAAAATTCGTCCTCAAACGGGCATCACGAAAACATTTTATTTTATATTTAGCGGGCATTATACATTATTATTGAAAACTTCTCTAGGCCCACCTACCTTACACATTAAAATTGTTTTTTTTCAAATGCTATATATACATTGTTATCTGATAACTTAGTTTCACTAGAGTTTATCAAAACATATTTCCAACAAAATTTAATGAATTTAATAAAGTTTACTAACGAAATATCACTCTACTCCATTTGGAACTTTCTAGAAACATCGCCTCTACTTGCGTATCCTCCTCAATGACTGACCCTAGAGGTCTGAATACAATTTTTTAATACATCTTACGTGACTTTAATAGTATACGTTTCACTTCAATTTTCTACCTTCAATATATTTTGAGAAAAAATAACGGATATTCAGTCTAAACCATTCAGTGTATATAAATTTTGTAGATCAATGACGGACTACTACTATTAGTACCACTCATGCCATTCCCTTAGCGGGGTAGGCAAAACCTAGTACCAAGCCTCCACCACCTCAACCACCGCATGCACCCATACACCAATCCCCTCTCACTACCATCACCCTTCACCGCAACTCCCAGAACTGTACAGCATCCACACCATCCTACTACTACCCACCATTCTTACTGTCTCTACTGTCACCCATTCACTATTTTTCACCATTCCTTTCTGTCTTTACATACTTTCTATGCTTCCATTAAATTCATACAACGTTTTTGGCAAGCTCTGCTATCCTTTGTGCACTTTGTTCTCTTTCCTTTTACAACTTCTTCAATCATATTCAACCAACTCTTTCTCGGTCAACCCCTACCTAGTTTTCCATTCATATCTGTCTCATATACTCTCTTCGTTAAGCGTTCATTACTCATTCGTTCTAAATGTCCAAACCATCTTAACGCACTTCTTTAGTAAAGTTCAGGCAGTATTTTCTTCACCTGGCACGGATCCATCACCCATCCATTCCTTACTCTGTTACGTCTCGTTTTGTCACATGCAGCTCTTAGGTACCTAATACTTACGTCGTTTATTTTGCTTATATGCTTTTCTGACATACCCAAGTCTCACTGCCATATAAAACAGGTGGAACAAATACACTACTGTACACAGCCTTCTTCGCTTCCATACTGAACTGTTCATCCTTGGTTACTAACCACATGCTGCCAATTATTCTCCTACCTGCATTCACTCTGTTTTCAATTTCACTATCTACTCGTCCATCATTCGCAAACGTTCTTACAAGGTAAGCAAACTTATCCACTTGTTGAATTATCTGGCTACCCAACATCAGCTGACATATTTCTTTTTCACATTTCCCATTGAAAACCATTACCTCTGTTTTGCCACTATTGAGTTTCAGATCTATTCTTTCACTCACTTCTATAAATTTATTCAACATTCGCTGCATTTGGCTCATACTTTTAGCTACTAGTACTACATCATCTGCATACATCAACACTTTTACACCTTCGCTGCCTATATTTATACCACTCAAGTCCTTACATGCATTTCTCGCGCATTTTTCCATAAACATATTAAACAACCAAGGAGACATCACACATTCTTGTCTCACAGCATGCTCAATGTCAAAGTACTCACTAACCATACCGTTCACTCTCACACACGCTCTAGTTCCATCATATATTGCTTTTATTGCACTTAGTGGTTCTCCCTTTACACCATACTCCGTCAGTGTGGCCCATAACTTCCATTTATTCACACTATCACACGCTTTCTCTAAATCCAAAAATGTACAATGCATTTTCTCATTAGCATGCAAAAACTTCTCGGTCATTTGCTGCAAACTAAACATTTGATCCCCACACCCTCGTCCAGGCATAGACCCACACTGTACATTACATATCTTCCTTTCAGTTTTTATGCGTACTCTGTCAATTGTAATTCTACCAAACACCTTCCCACATACACTTAATAAACTTATGGCTCTATAGTTCTTGCATTCATTACTACCGCCTTTGCCTTTGTACAGAGGCAATATCATAGCACCCTTCCAGTCCTTTGGCACACTTGCTAATTGAACACACGCATTCATTAGTTTGCGCAACCATTCATCTAGTCATATACTGCCACACTTTAGCATTTTATCTACTCCAGCAGCCTTCCCACTTTTAAACCTTTTTATTGTATTTCGTACTTCTTCCACGCCTATACTCTTATCGCTCTCTTGCGTTTTCTTAGTTCCAGCATTTTCCACATTAACACTTATCCGAGTATCTCTGTTGCCATACAGCACTTTAAAATAGTCTTTCCAACGCAATATCACTTTACTTTCATCCCACTCTATTTCGTTCTCGCTATTCCGTATTCCATTTACTAAGTTCCTTATACCCTGCTTCGCATTTTTTATCCACTTCCAAGATAATCTTTTATTACCGCCAAAATCATTCTGCATTGTTACTCCCTTCTTCACCCTCAGACGCTCGTTACTCTCCTTCACAGCTTCCTTTGTACGCTTATTTTTAATCCAATACGCTTTCAGCCGATACTTTCTGTTCTTGTATAAAACTTGTGTATGACTTATTTATTGTCGCTGTTTAAATTAAAGCTGTTTAGACATTCCATTGTTTAATTTCTAAATGCAGAAGAAATTATCGTATTTAGTTAAGGAATATGCACGAAATCATATTACCTCGCTGACTGTTACTAGCAGGCGTAATACTTCATCAATTAAAGCAAAATCCAGTTACTGGTTATCAAATAACTATAACAGTAGTATTTGTTTAACCAACTGAAAAAATGGCATCAACGCTAAAATGTATACCAAATTATGCAAAAATGGAATCTAAACTTTAAAAATATAAGGAACAGCATTTTAAATTCTAACCAAAGGGCGTGTGTAAATTGTGCGATGAAAAATCTAAATTATGTCCACTTGTTTTTACAAAGTGGGGCGGAACGTTATCGTTCACAAGAAGCAATAAAAACTTTAGCTGAATAATATTTCACCAGCATATATTCTATTAAGCATTCGCAACTTTTGGCAAAGCAAAAAACGTACGTTTGACTTTGAGTTTTTCCGGTAATTTGGTATCTTATAATGTTTAACAAATTAAAAACCAAAAATAGCCCTAAAGGCATCTTGATATTTTACGGTTTCTGAATTCTAAAGGAAAACAAGTTACATAATTGTATTCTATGGTGTTAGTGTCATTAAACTCTAATTAAAATAGACTGGTCATCGCTGCCTAAATTTTCGTTGGAAGAGCATTTTTCTAATTCGCGTAAACGGGTTAATTCGATTATAACTGAAGCAGGAGAGCAACTTCATATAATACCTCTGTCTAATTATAAAAGTACCGTGTGGTCATTAATATCGAAATGGTGGAATCTCCATGAAACAATTTCATCAGAAAAACGAAGCGTTTTTGAACCAAAAACGAAACATGCATAAAGGCATATTAATATTGTAGAGCCGAGCTGTACCAGGTCTAACATTTAATTATTTGTACATATGTGTAGAAAGCATTTCAAATATCTCTCTGTAACTTATGGTTTAATATCTAGTCATAGGTGTTACAATTAAGACAATACATTGTTAACAAATGAAACAACTTCATTTAATGGTCACTAATTACCGCCCCATTTCAAAAATAAGCAACATCTTGAAATATGCACGTTGGAGTTCTATTACTCCCAACAGACGCGAAAATTCCAATTCCAATTGAATCATCCATATTTCAGATGTAAGCTTCAAACTACCTACCTATAAGGTCGAAGACAATAACAAACACATTTTGGACTCTTCTAAATGTATGTGACTGACACTGAAAATATATAGAATATCGTAATCGTTGCAAGCTACCTAAAACAATCATTCTTTGTTATTGTTTGATATCTTTCAAAGTATGCTACTTGATTTTTCGTAGTGAAACTTGCTTTTCCATCATTTCTACTATTGTCTTTCCAAGGTATGTTGTAGTTGTAATGAGTTTATCTACAGACAATCGTTTCGCAAAGATTTATTGAGATTTTAAAAGTTCGCTTGTCCTAGTGCATTTTTTGATAAACTTCCAACTAATACCATCGTCACCACGTAACCACTGCGATGAATTTTAATGTAAAGTTGACGATTTCATTTGAAGTGCGAGCGCCTAAGTAGTATTAGACGAGTAATCCGTTAAAAATTACTGCAATCTTCGAAACCAAAAGGCAGTTGAGCAAAGCGCATCTACGGGTAAAGTTGTTTGGCACGCTGGATGATTTTAAGTCTTAAAAGTAAGTTTTATACCTTATAAACGTTATTTACTTAATATAAAAAGTTAAGAAATTGTATTTATACTATTTGTTTAATAAAAAAACTGTTTTATATAATAATGTTGACCAATACAATAAATAAATATATAAATCATTGTTTTATTACTCAACTTGAACTTGAAAAGTGGAATATTTTTTAGTGTATATTAATTTTAAGTCAGAAAGTAGTTCATTATAAAAAACATTTGCTTGGCTTAAAATCCTCAAAACTATTATTAATTAAACTGTTAATGTTTTTTAAAATTTAACTATGTACGTTGTCGGTTTTATAGCCGTTTCAATTTCAAGCTAAATTTTTTCATTACTCTAAACTTCATCGTTCAGAATTTAGTCAATGAGTCAATGAACTTGTACCTCGGCTCTTGTACATCACCCTGCCATGTTATCTGCAGTGCAGTATCGGTTGTCACTATATGAAGTATGTTAGAATAATTGGAGAAATAAGCGATCCTGCAAGTATGAGTTACGATCAGTGATTAGATGTCTGGAAATGTGAGAAAATAGTGCTGCTAACATTTATCACCAGTTGTGTGAAATATATGTCATCCGTTTAGCGAAGATCGTACGAATGTGCAAATCTAGGGTCCCGACGTCCAGACGATTTTCTGGATTGTGTTAATGCGAAAATGACAGAATCTGCATCTTAAGATTAGCAAGCTGTGTACGACATTTGGAGAAGTTTCAAGGACTGCATTATTCCAAGTTATGACTAAGAATTTCAGCTATCACAAACTTTATGTACCCAATATTGACAGTTGGGCATAAGGAACACAGGATTTCATCGGCACATATTTCTTTGAATTACTACAGACTACATGAAGACGAATTTTTCGATGATATCGCCATGAAACAGGAAACATGGATCGCGTACGTGAATACAGAGATAAAACAGTTCCTGTAATGGCGCCATTTAGGTTTACCCAGAACGAAACAATTTAAGTGAACAAAGTTCCAAAGGAAAATCATGGCCATTGTTTTCTAGGCCGAAAGAGTGTGCTGATGCTAGAATAACGATCACAGCGCGAGCCTATTATGACATACTTTCGAAATTACGCCGTGCCATTCAAAACTCCCGAGTGAGTATGCTGAGATCAGGAATTAAGCGCTTGTCCGCACAATCGAAGAAATTTAAAAGCTTAAATGGGAGTTTTTTTATCGTTCCGCGTATAGTCCGGATCTTGTACAAACTATCATCTGTTCCTACACATGAAGAAAAAACTCGCGTCTAAACACTTAAGAATTTGACTACTTGCAAACCTCAGTTCGGAACTGGCTGCAAAGGCTTTAAAAGCTTGCTTCACTTTTTCACAACGCACTAGCTCTTAGTTTTAAAAAGCCTCTCCTATTACAGCAATTTTCAAAATTTATGAACGTATAGAATCAATGGATTCCTTTTCCTGCCTAGTAATAGTTAGAGGTTTAGGTCATGGTCCATAGCCATACATACATTTCTAATAATGACTACAAATTTCTTCGGTTATTAAAATAAAGGAATTTTGTGTTATAAAATTAATCAATTAATGAGTATATAATGTAGTATTATTTATATAATTCGTAAATCTATCTATTTAACCTTTAACTGTATACATATAATATAAATATAATTCACAGTGTATGTAGAGCTGTGTAAACAAAAATGTTATGGCTTGGAAGAAATTTGTCTGACAACTATACTTTTAAATATTTATTATGTCTCTTAAAAGGAAATTTTGTTACACAGTTACATATATTAATTGTATTTAAATTTTGAATAATATACTCAGTGACATAGAAATTGCAACACCAAGAAGGAGTAGGAATTTCTTAATCAAAGTTAGTAGAGATGTTGGGCTGATATTAAGTAATAATCGATTAACTATTGAGATGTGATGGTAATGTGGAAATGTCACATTTGACAGTAGTTATAATTTTTTTCTAACTTTTTCGGTCTATGTTTTTCGTATAATTTGTTGTTCTTTTTCATTGCTAATTAACATTATTTTGGTTGTTGTTCTCTTGTTAACGTGTTGTGTTTATTTGGTCATGCCTATAGTATGGCACCGAGCATATTATTGTCAATTAAGCGAATTTGACAGAGGTTGAATTATTGGTTTGTGCCAAGCTGGTTATTCATTTGGGGAAATTGCTAACCGTGTAAATTGAAATCGGTCTACTGTAATACGAGTGTGTCGTGCATGGTTTGAGGATGGCCAGGAATATCGTAAAAGAGGGACCCAGGCTTCAAAAAGAACGAATGAGCGTCAAGATCGTTGCTTAGGACAACTGGCTTTTACAGGACGATTTTCCTCTACTCGAGCAGTTTATCGCCGAATCCGAAGTTTTGGATTAACATCATATTGTTCGCAACTTGTGCTTCATTTGACTGTAGAACATTGTCAGCAACGGTTACAACTGTGCAATGAACGATTTCACTGGAATACTGAATGGCGTCGTGTTGTCTTTAGTTACGAATCTAGATTTTGTTTAGTAATTCACGACGGTCGTATGAGAGTCAGAAGTAGACGAAATTTTCCATTTGCAGTTGAGAGGCACCTATACCGCAGCATGTCATGGTTTGGGGTGCGATTACTTATGGCAGCAGGCCTCCCTTGGTGTGCATTCGAGACAACATGACATCACAACGGTATATTGCGGAGGTGGTTGAAACACATCTTCTACCATACTTACAAGAGCTCGAAGATCCATTATTCCAGCAATATAATGCACGTCCACATTTAGCAAGATTTAGCTTGAACTTCTTTGAGCAGGCCCAGATTAATCTTTTGTCCTGGCCTCCAAGATTTCCAGATTTTTCTCTCGTTGAACATGTATGGGACATAATGGGTAGAAGGTTGTGAAATGTGCAGCGTCCTCCTTTCACTTTGGAGGTCTTGAGGCATGAGGTGCAGCTTGCATGACAAATAATACCCCAATACGGGATATACCACCTTATTGAATCAATGCCTCGGCGTGTAAATGAATGTGTAAATCAGAGAGGCCACACCACACATCATTAAGAATTATTATAAAATTTTATTTAACTAATAAATTTTTTTCTCCCAAATTTTGATCATTTATTACTATAACATAGGTGAATATTCTTAACAAATTTCATCCAGAAATTCAAACCCCTTCTTGGTGTTGCAATTTTTATGTCACTGAGTATATATGTAATACACACCAAACATTAGTAAAACTTTGTAGTTTCTTAATAAAATCGTAAAACTCATTATGTAGGGGAAGTCCGTTCATTATCAAGTGTACCCGCTAAGATGTTACGATTTCGTCGTACCTGATTGGCTACGAATTTAGCTGGACGCGCACTTAACCAGCTAGTACCAATTAACGGCGTTTAATTGGCCTAGGCCAATTAAATTGTCGAATATCGACAATGATTTTATGAATTGTAAGGGTCAAAGTATATCTTATGAAATACCCATACATTACACGTTCACCAGCTAAAACGTATATCAAAATGTAACCTGGTTTATATAGCAATCAGACATATGTTTTTTGGTTGACACAGTTGAAGCGCGCAGGGAACATTTTTATAATAAATTATAACTTTAAAAATTGTTTAGATCAAAATCACTGTTTAAAACTAGTTACTTTAAGATTTAGAGAAGAAAATCTTTTATTTGTTGCTGGCTTTCCGAATTTAACTTGCTTAATTGACGAGTCACATGAAGGAAAAATAAAAACCGACGGTACCCAACAAACCTTCATCATGTACAGCAGCTGATTATAGAAGACCCACACTATACGTATAACATGATCTAGTGAATTTCAGGGATCGGATCATCAGTAATTTGAAAAACTTTGAGCTTCAGATTAAAAATGCTTGTCGTTGTATACTCAATAGGCTAGCTGGGTTTTGAAAATCAGCACGTGTAATAATTAGCTGGAAAACCTTGTATATGCTAGAGGGTAACAGTGTAGAATTATATCAAAGATTGTAATTAAGAATGAGGCTTATGAACCATTTTATGACACTACTAGTCGATATATCTTGTGCAGAAATCCACTGGTCATACCAAAAAGGCAACCTGTCATGAAAAAATTATGCACACCGTGTTCTTCAGGAGCACCGGTCTAGAGAAAATCATAAAATGAATCAATAGCGCGCAGTCACTGCTAACTGGTACGTCAACTAATGTTTGCCTAAAATTCTTGGCGCTTATCAAATAAGGAATATTTTGTTACATTATGACTACGCATCATCCCGTACCGCAAAAGTGGTTATTTATTACTTAATAGAAACAGGTCTAGGTTATTAAACTTCACCCTTATTCTCCTCATTTAGCTATCTGCAATTTCTGTCTATTCTTTAGCTTAGAAATGTTTAAGCAATTTCGATCGGAAAACGAGGTTTAGATTACAAGTAGTGCTGTATTAATTGCTTCCCACAAAATGGCCGGTCCCAATTGGTGTGGTGGTCAGCATGTTTACTCTACGCCTAATGGAGGGGCTTCAAACCCGATAGAGGTCAGTTAATTTCCCAGCGGAGAAAAGCTTTAATGAAATACGCCTCTTCTCAGATAAGGAAGTAAAATTGTGGGTCCAGTGTTAATGTGTTGTTTAGCTTTCTAGAAATCTCTACTGGCGGTAGAGCCCTTCCAGATTCGGCAATATTATAACAGTTCTAGTCCGAGTGGGTTCAGGAAATTTCCGCATTCCGAAGTCTCAGCTACAAAACAAACAATCCCGGATAATTAGGGGTGAACCGCTTTTGTTTTGTGGAATCTATCGCGACTAGTTAGGATTACAATATGTCAGAAATTTTGATTATCTTGGTTATATCTCCGAGTGATCTTCGTCACCGTCTCACCCAAACTTGTAAATATCCGTTTCTGATTTATGTGTATTCGTTTGAGTACGCACTGTACATATTTACATATAATTTCCTTTAGGTCAAAGGTGTATAGATACTTAAAAGTTAAAAATTAATTCTGGGTGTATTTAAATGTATTTAACTTAATAAATAATTCTTGTTTGTATTGGTACTATAGAAATTAATAGAAATAATCGGGAAGATTCGCGGGGTATAATTTACTTATCCGGTAAGTGTCGCTGTCTGGTGGCGAAGTTCGTAAATATAAGAATCATTTTAAAACTTCGAGTTGGATACGATACAATTCCTTATCTTACGTTTTTTTGTTAAATTTTCGGGTGTGGATTGCCTTGAAGAAGCACTTGTACTTTCGCTTTGCTAATATATAAACGTACAATATGAATAGTTGTTTATTCTTTATTGCTGTATTTAGAAAAAGGCGTTGTTCATTTTAACAACGGTAAGAACTAATTAATCTTTTTCTATTTGTTAATTAATTCGTTTTGGTCTACTCTTTTTAGCTTGACTGGTAGAGATTTGTTTCTCCGATTCTGACTACTAAGATACTATGAATTATCTTCCGAAGGTAATTACGTGCTGAATAGAAGATGTGCTTGCTGGCTTCCCGGTAATTCATTATGGACGTAACGATTTCTGGAGCATAGATAACCTAAGGTGGTACACAAACAATCTTAGTTTATTCGTTTCTAGTAAATAATTTGAACAATATTTCAACTTGTTCGGTAACTTCGAATCCCGCTGGCTAACATGTGTTGTATGCGATAAGCGTCTATAAATTCTTTTAGTTCTTATAGTTTAAAATTTAATATAAATTTCAAATTATGTAGCTAGAGCTACTTTTTGATTTTAAATTAAACACACTCAAAATGCAAAATAATTGCGTCGCCATTTCTTCGCTTTTCGTATATAATTCAGTTTTATATAAATAATAATTAATAGCTTTTCAATGACTGCAAGATGAAAATAAACTACGTTGATAATTTGTCTAAAGAAATATTTGAATTAAATTCATTTTCCATATACAGGGTATGGTTGATACCTACACCCAGTATGTGTGAATATGTTTCTCTAGAGAAAGGATATTAAATGCTAGCTCTCGTTCCTTTGTTATCAATTAACGCTCTTTACTTTAAATGTTTTTTCAGCAACTTATTGCGTAATTGGTTAGCGTATACTTACGAGAATTTAGATTCACGTTCATTCGTTCATATTTTGTTTGTTAAATTTTACCTGTAACTAATTGACGATATTATTCTCGACTGTCATTAAGCAAGTAATTAAATTTTTTTTACCTCTCAATATTTTTTTGTTAATGTATTTTGCCTATTCATTTTACTTGAAGAAACGTGTGGTTCTATGTAACTTTCCTGCTATAATTAAGTTATTTAACTTTGGAGTAACGTTCTACAGTACTT
>JAHWXV010535608.1:0-14892 GCA_024586415.1 Phrixothrix hirtus | reverse complement strand
TAAAATTATTTCATGTTACAAATATAATACTATGATAAAATATAAAATGAACAATAACGATGTAAAAATTAATATGAAACTTTTGAAATTAAAATAATAATTTTTTTTTAGAACAAAAAATAAAATAAACTACTAGAAAATAGATGAAAGAAGAAAACATATAATTGTAACATGAATCAATGATATTAGTTAGTTTAATAATATTAATTAACGTGAAATAAGAAATTACAATTATTAAAAAAAATTTTTTAACAGAGCTGACTTCAAGAATCTGTTAATTAATCATTTCAATGTTATTAGATAATAAAAATTTATTAATATAAAAGTTTTCAGCCACTAAAATTTTTGAAAGATTGTTACAAATGAAGACTATTTCATTAGAAAAAGGCGGATCATAAGAATGTTTTTCTTGGATATAATTCACAGCAAATTTAGAAATTCCGCAAGTATTAGTAGCTTTGTGGCAATCATTTAAATATTCTTTGAAGCGTACCTTAAAAGAACGTTGAGACATGCCCACATAGAAAACGTCTTTGTTATTAAATAATTTACATAGGTTACAAGAAATTTTGTAAACACCGCTTTTATCCAAAATATTAACTTCATCTTTAATTTTAGTAAAAATATTTTTAATGTTTAATGGTTTTTTAAAAGTAATAAGTCTATTATGTTTACTAAAAATGTTTGCAATAGCAATAGTAATAGGATTTATATTTGATAATTTCTAAAGATATAAATTTTACGCTGTTTGATTGAAATAAACGTTTTTTGAAAATTGTTTAAATAAATTTTAAAGGAAAAGAGTTATTTATTGCAAGTTGCTTTATTATATTTAACTCTTTACGAAAATTTAATATATTCATAGGAATATTTAATAACCTATGAAATAAAGAATTAAATGAAGCTAATTTATGATTAAATGAATGATTTGAATTATAATTAATCAAGTTATTGGTAACGGTAAGCTTTCTATAAATTTGAAAATCAAATTTATTGTCTAAAATTGAAATGTATAAGTCAAGGAAAGGAATGGATTTATTGACATTAAGTTCATAAGTGAATTTTATTTTCGGATGTAAACTATTAAGTACGGCTATAAAATTTTGAAGGTCTAAAATGGATCCTTTGGAAAGAGCTAAAATATCATCGACATATCTGAAATAAAAAATTATATGTTTATTAAATAAAATATGTTTAGAAAGAACTGTTGTTTCTAAATGGTCAGGAAATATATCAGCCAACAGTGAGGATAGGGGATAACCCATTTGTAAAGCAAAAGTATTTTTATAAATTTTGTTATCAAATTTAAAAAAGTTTTGTAAATTGCAGGATTCAAAAAGGGAATAAAGGAATTGAACAAAATCATCATTTAAACTAGAATTTACTAACAATTTAGAAATAAGAGGTTTACACTCTTCTAGTGGAACATTGTGAAGAGGTTATCAATATCAAAAGATTCTAAAAAGCTGTTAACAGGTGAAACAGGAGAAATGTTTGTTAATTTTATTAATAAGTTCATAACTATCTTTGACGGTAAATTTGGGTTTCGGAAATTAATTAACAAAAATAGAATTTAGCCAATAGGAAACAAAACTAACAGGAGAGGAAGAGAAAGCAACTATGGGTCTAATTGGAATGACATTTAAAAAAGTAGGGTTATGAATTTTAGGAAGGAAATAAAGTAATCGAATATGGAAATTATGTTTAATGAGTGAAAAAAAATTTATGAGTTTTTTAATTGTATCATTAAATAATTTAATTTGATTTCTAGTCTTAGTTTGTAATGAATTTGTAGGATTCTTTTTAATTTCTAAAAAATTATTGTCATTAATAAATTGTAAACCTTTCAGAATATATTCGGATTTATTAATAATGACAGAACGATTACCTTTGTCAGCTTTATAAACTGTCAAATTATTATTAAGAAATTTAGTTTTAAGTTGTTTAATATCACTATTGTTAATCATTTTATATTTCTTAAATGAAAATTTATTTAAAGTATTTAAAATTTGAGAACGTATTAGATTAGAATTAAAATTAATGTTATTAATATTAAAAATGATATTTTCAGATTCAATTACTAATTTTTCAATATTTTTTTCGTTCAAATTAATTTTTGGGCTAAACTTTAATTTATATATTTTTTTAAGTTCACTGAATAATTTATTCAATCGTTACCTAGCAACTTCTTGACAGATCTGTGCCATAAAAGCCGAATTATGCCCGCATTTGGGGGCCTATAAAGACGATTATGATTGAGAAATAGAATAAAAATATTTATCTATTATTATAGCGTAATATGTTAATTTATGACATTCATTTGAGCATCGTAATGAGCTATTTTACCGCACCAGTGCGGTAAAGGAACTCATTACAACACTATAATTAAACAAACATTCTCAGAGATTGCATCTACTATTTTTTTAATTTACACCAATCTGCAAATGTTTTGTATTCCAGCTCATATTATTGTCTCTTGAAGGTATAATTGTGCTAAGTGGTTGCGTCAGCAACAATTTGCACTTCGAAGGGAATATTTTCGCTTTCATCATTTATGTCACACATTTTTGTCAATCAAATATACATGCATAGATAAAAACAATTTCTATAGCAACTTCGTTCATATGGTTTCATGCATTAAATTTCACCTTAAAAATTATAGATTTTTGCTTAATTACCTTTATGATAATGGATAAAACGTACAATATTCGTATTGTAATAGTTATTTACGATAAAAGTATCGTAAAAAATAAGATTATAATACGCGACGCGAAAATTATCGTCAACTATCGTAATATATGTTTACGATACGTATATTGTACAGCGTTTTATCTATTATCATAAAAGTAATTAAGCGAAAGTCTATAATTTTTACGGTGAAATTTAGTGCATGAAATCATATGAACGAAGTTTGTTTAGAAATTGTTTCATTGCAGCATCGTAATGAGATATTTTACCGCACTAGTGCTGTAATGAGTTCCTTTATCGCACTTGTGCGGTAAAATGTCTCATTACGATGCTGAAATGAATGTCGTAAACTAACATATTACGCTATGATAATAGATAAACGCATATTACGATACTTGACGGGTTGTTCAACGAGGCCGAAAGGCCTTATACTTTACGATGCTTGTATCGTAAATAACTATTATTTTTATAGTCTGAGAAACTTAGTTTAAAACTTAAAATTACTGGTTATTTTATATAGCAGCAAATTAATTTAGAAATTTAAATTAAATTTCTAATGTTAGAACAGCGTAATTGTTTAATTATTAATTACGATGTCTACCAGACAACCTATTGTTAAAATAGCCATTATTAAACAACTTTCCGGTCCAAGTACGGCCATTGTTGATTTCAGTACTTCAACAACTTGTGCAAATTCCGCCTTCCAGTAGTTCGTCATTCTGAATCGAGTAGTGCTCTATTGATTTCAACATTAATGTTAGATGTTAACATCTAATCGGTGTAATGCCAATTTACGTCATTTGTGTAAAGAGCTTGTATTTATTGAATTTTCAATTCCCTCTAAATCTACGACTACACATGTGTTCTCAAAATTCCATTTATGATGTATTTTATTTTGCAGCAGAGTATGAAAGTTCAAGTTTGCTCTTATTTAATTTTCATTTTATTTTTTGTTTTGGATTCTGACCGAGACTTCAGGATGCAAAAATTTCCTTTGTCCTCTTGGCTTCAACTGCTAGCGGTATTTCGCCACGTCTGCTAGAATTTTGCCGAAGCTGGAGGGTATTAACATGCCAAACATAACATTTACAGGGGACGTACGATTTTACTTCCTTAGCCGAGAAGCAGGCAGGTTTTTTTAAATTTCTCTAGTGAAAAATTTACCGAATCGAGTATGAATCTACGTCCCTTTGGCGTAAAGGCAAACGTGCCTACCACTAAACCAATTAACTCCACGCAAAAAGTGGTACATAGTGTGTAGTAGTACGAAATATAAACCACCTTTTTAAATCACAATACAATCAACGGTCAATGATTAAAATGTACAACCACCACATTGCTAGACACGAACTACTACTGCCTTCAAAACATTTGTTTTGTTTTTCATTTATTCAAATTCACATGTTGGCTAGTAACAAAGTAGAGGTTAGGTTGACATATAAAAGTTGCTCCTGATTGTTTTTAGTGATAGATAATTAAATGAACCTAAGTTTTATAATAGTTTACTGTGATATAAAAGGGTAAGTTTACTGAATATGAATTTTTAATCAGAGCTAATTGTAAAAACGAATTTCAACTCATTTTATAACTATCTAAGAAAATATACCACCGCATACATTTGAAATTTTAATTTTCTAATAGAAATTCGCGATGGGCAGCAAAGGTCATCAATATATGCCTTTCAATTTAGTAATTATGACAGAAATAGACCTATTCAATAGGGTCTAGGAAGATTTGAGAGATGATTACAAATATATGCCTTTCGATTCAAATTTACTGGGTAACAATGAAGATGAAGTCAATTCTGACTGTGACTTGGGTAATATTTCTCCTGAAATGGAACTAAAAGTTTCAGATACTGAAACTGACCAGATATTCCTCTAATTAGGTTACAAGGTCAATTGTTACGAAATAAAAGGCAAAATGTGAAACAGATCTCATCAAATCTTAGGACATTTGCTTGGAATGTTTCTAATACACCTACACATAACTTTTGCTAGCCCTGATGGTGTACCCAACTTTATAAATGATCTAAATAATCCTACATCAGGTGATAGTTTTAGCCTTATTCGTGACGGATGATTGCTACAATAATTAGTTTTTAAACGAACTTATATGCACAACAGCATAGGAAGTCATACAAACCGATTAGTATGAAAGAAATGAAAACCTTTATAGGTATTAAGTAATATGTCTTAGTTTCTTGTTAGTTGACTTATGTTACTTATCTTAGGTATAAATTTATTGATAGGGATCAAGTCACTCCCCAGTTATCGTGACTATTGGTGTAATTCTTCATATTTACATGATCCTTTTGTTAGTTCAGTCATGTCAGTAAAAAGGTTCAGTTGACTGTTAGCATAACTTCATGTAAATGACAACTTCCAACAATCAACTCGCAATGATCCACCATTTGGCAAGCTTTATAAGATAAGGCCTATGGTCATTGAATTGCAAAGTAGAATTTCAGAATGCTATTTTCCAACAGAAAATTTAGCAATAGATGAATCGATGATTCGATTGAAGGGTAGGTCAGGCATGAAGCAATACCTCCTCAACTAAAATTTATGCCTATGGAACAGTCAATAGGACTAGGAAACGTTTACCAACATTTGTATCTGACAAACGTATGAAACGAGGAGAATTTGAGACTTTTGTTAGTAATACCGGACTTCTAGTAATCAAATGGATGGATAGAAGAGCACTTTATTTACTTCAGATTATCATGATCCAGAAAATGTTTCATCACTAAAAAGGAAGAATAAAGATGGTACCGTGGAAGATGTTTCTTGCCCTCAAGCCTTGGTTGATTACAATCGGTATATGAATGGAGTTGACAAATTTGACCAAATGAAGTATGCTTATCAAACTAATAGGAAAACCCATGTGGTGGTATCGAATATTCTTTTATCTAATAGATGTAAATGCCTTTATTGTCTATAAAACCCTTGACAGGCCGCAATTGCTTATGAAAGATTTCAGGATATCTGTAATTAAAGATCTCACTACTAGACCTAAAAGAAAACAGAGTTAAATAACAGAATATATTCCTGCTACAATAAAAAGGCACAAATCTTATGTACCAAAAGAAGTTCGAACAATGGAAGCTGAACATCAATCAATTCATGGCAATAGAAGACGTTGCGCACTCTGCAGTAACAAAATAAAACAAACTTGTTTAAACTGGATGTGTTCTTAGTGTAATGTGCCTTTCTGTTTGTCCAAATCAAAAAATTGTTTTGAAATTTTCCATTCCAAATAATTTTTCATTATGCGTATGCTGGTACATAAGTTTTACCACCATTACAATCTATTTATTGTTTACTATTATTGCAATTTTGAATTTTATCCTGTTTTCTTATGTAACAAATTACCTTGAAATATGATATTTGAATACTATCTACATTTTTCTATTATTACCCACATAAGATAAATTGTGCAAAATATTTCTGCCCCTGAAAGAGTTAAGAGCGATAATTTTCATTTTACATAATAATTGTGTAAGTAAAGTTTCTTGGTAAGAAGATCAAGTGTTTCCCAAATATAATCTCACTACTTTACGAAGTTCTTCATAACATTAGCTTAATATTCATATCATGAGGGTGTGACATGAAATGTTTGTAAAACATTATCAAATTATTAGGTGTATTATTTCTGAGCAGCTATATTGAGAAAAAACTGAATCATATTAGTAACACCTTACAGTTGTTCTGAGCTTTTTTAACAAATGAGTGTAAAAATATTTTGTCACTTCGCTATTATTTAGTTGTAATGTCTTGGATACGAGATATACGTATAAAGCTTTCTATAACAATCGGGCCATTATTAGCTGGAGTTATGCATATGCGAGTGTTATGAATGCATAACTGTCTCATATACATAACTGATGCTAATAATTTTTTGACTGTAATTAATAGCTTTATTTAATTGGGATGATACCTAATTCTGTAAAAACCGATCTCGGACTTGAAATATGGGATGATACCATACTTGCGTCGAAAATAATTATTATTTCAATTCCATGTGCATTTTATTGATAATTTCTATCAGTAAAACGAGAAATAGGTAAAATTGAATACTTTAAATAATAAATTATTAAAGAAAAGTAAGTTTGAAGTTAAATTGGATTTATTAAAAAGGATAACGGTAGTGAGATCACGATATCATGTTTATCCTTGAATAATGAAATATAGTTGTGATTGATGGTTAGGAATACGGAAATTCTTCTTGCTCTACTATAATTTTACTATAATTTTGCACATTAGAATTTAGCTAAACCACACTTACTAAGAGATACTTAATTCTTTACCCGAGAAGAAGCTATATTTTAAACATTTTTCCGCCAAAAAGTTATGAATTTTGGCCGTATTTGAACAGTGTACTTTATCTTCAGCGAAAAATATGCTAATAGCTCATCCAGTGATGCTGATGCCAATTTCGGTAAATAATCTGGGTTTCGGTTTCCATTGGTATAGCCACTTTTCTTTTTTGGAGAATATTTGCAAGAAAACATAATGAAATTGCCACATTGTATAATAAGTTTTACACTTGTTGACATCTCAATAAAAGGTATAATGTAATACAATATAGCTTTACGGGGTACCGAGGACCCTGAATATGTCACTTTATTCTCCTCTTATAACTCTAAGCGATTACCTTATATTCTTCTTATAAAAAGTCACCCCTCTCGAAATTCCCCGCATATTTCTAACCGAACTGTTATTTACCATACTCAGTTTATCCCCATTTCCCTTTTCATTTCAACCTTTCACGCGTATTTGAACATCGTTAAATACGTGTATAAGGCTGAAAATCTTTATAAACTTAGGTTTTTTTTATAGAATAATAGGGGAAATATTTCCTTATTTACAAAGAAGGTGTCCCAGCTGCCCGATCCCAATTTTGATGAAATTTAGATACGTTGTCGACAACTCAAATATATGAAACCTGAATTTTTTGTGCTATAAAATGGTTTTATAGTGGTAAAAACCACCTTCATAGTTGAAGCTGTATGTAACCATTTTGGCAGTTCACATAGAAGAAATAGACCGACTTGAATAGAACAAATGCTGAAATAATTATCTTCATCTCCAATAAAACCTTAATTATTTTGATTACTTTCAACTTGTTTCAAAGGTGAAACCAACCTTTAAAAAATTTAAATTAATATAAATTATTATATAATTATATAAATTAATATAGCTCGCTTTATTCAAAGAAAATCTATATTGTAGAGTATTTTAAAATAAAGTTTTGTGCATTTTCATGAGAAATTATTTTAAATGGCAATTTCAATGTATAGGTTGACTTATTAATGGTGTTCTACTTACATATATTGCCTTATTTCGACAACATACCATTCATCATAAAATTTTCCCAATGTTTTGAAATATATTATGTATAACATATGGAATATAATTACATAAAAGTGGAAATATGATATTTTCTTAAAGAATCCACGAAAGTCCCAGAGCATTGCCTCCATCACTTTTTCTGCCGGTGGCTGGAATTCGAACTTTCTGGGTAGCGAAGAACTTGAGTAACATAATTCCATGTTAGCTTATTTAGTTACTGGGATCTAGTGATTAATCCAGGACCCCTCAGCTGTTTTAATATGCGTTAAGAAATCGTCTCCTTAATTTTGAAAACGTTAGAGATATTCATGAGAAATCATAATCTGTTTCTGTCTCTGTTCGTCAAACAGGTTTCTTGGTGATCCATCGTACGCTAGCTTTAGAAAACGTAAACTTATCATGGACGATAACTTATATGTTACGCACACACTAACTTTCAGTATTTTCACCGTCACCCATTGCTACTCGTCTGTTTGATTGAATAAGCTCATCGGGTCGATCCATATTTAATTGATTTACTGCAATAAGAGCTTCTGGAGTATGAGGTAGATTTGCTACACGGATACCGCCGCTCTTGGATGAGTTACATCATTCATATATCTGAGTACGTGAAAGACATTCTTCTCCAAATGTATCTAAAGTAGATGAAGAATATTAACAGCTTTTGCACATAAAAATATAATGATAATATGTTGTGCAACTAAAGTCGATACATCACCTGACACCATGATTAGCGCAACTGTCATTATTTTTGTAAGCAAAAGAAAATCTTTGGTATCGTTTTATTATATGGGTATTTTGATCATTATACAGGGTGTACGATTATTACACCGAAAACTCTTGACTGCAGATTTGGCGGATTATGTAGAGGCGATTTATTGAAAAAAAGTAGGTAGAAGTTTTTAGTTTTCGAGTTATAACGCTTCAAAGTTGATAGAAACAAATGGATATTCCTTTACTATGTCCAAAGGAATCAACGAATCTTTTTAAAACTTTATGCTATTGGATAACATTAGGGTGGCCCTTATGCTAAAGTATCGTCAAAACTTACAAATCGTATAACTTGTTTTCATGAGTATGCTACTTTTGAAAAGCTCAGAACCTTTTGTACAGTCTAGATTTTACAAATTTGATGCTAATACATAAAAGCAAGCTTAGTTCGTAAAAAAATTGCCCTCTTGCAATTTTTTCAAAAACTTAATCATTTCGGAGAAAATCCAGATTCTTTAAAACACTAAATTCGGCTTTGTTTACGTTACTAGTACAAACAATCCGAGGTGGCGGAGAAACACGGAGAAATCAAACTGTTCGAGACATATCTGTATTTCGCTCGTGAATAAACATTTATGGAACCGAAACCGAAACATTCAATAATATGGGATTACAAACTTATATTAATATGTTTTCTACTAATTAATAATTGTTTTTATTTTAATAGCATTTAGAGTATTTAGAGTATTTAGAGCTGCAAACAATGGACGTAGGAGAAATTTAGTTTTATCCGATTTTTCATTTGAAATAAATAAATACGTTTAGAATATGAGTTACAAATATATTATGGAATGTTATGTTTTATGTTGCAAAGGATTAAATAGAGGTTTTAGGCTATGTTAGATTAATTTTGGCTGCAACATTATACTTAAGCTTAATATTTAAAATATATACACGCTTAATTTTGAAATACTGGAAAATATATATATAGAAACAGCTACATTCATGTGAAAGAAAAACATCCTGGAAATATAGGCAATGAATTCTATATACATACTATTAAATCATTTAGGTTGTATCACCACAGTCAATCGCTTTAACGCGTTTTTATTGTTTTTGTTGTTGTCCCCACGTCTATAAAATGTGATGCATTTTTTTATAATGCTGTTAGTATAAAATAGCTCAGTTTCTTTACGTTAGAATTAATTACTGCCTTTATAATTCTAGTTGGGGTTTAAAGTTTCGTTTATTAATTGCCTGAACTAAAAATGACATAAATGTAAACGCTTCAACTTTTCACGCTTACTAAAATTCGTCTTAAATAATTTGTACAATTTAAAATGGAATACAGAAGGCTTTACATAATTTGAGTCTTTTTAAATCAGCTAAAGGATGACAGTAGGAAATTTATTTTATATCAAAGACGTAGGTTACTTGTAAAACAAATTAAGAGAGGAAGCGTATCACATCAGTTTGCTTTGATCCTTCATGCCTCTTCTATAAATCAGCGTACATTAAAAGCCTGCTGCTCAGGTTTAAAATACAGAGACTATAAATAAAGTAATAAAACATTAAGTCTGTGTTGGATGATATAGAGAGAAACACACTTTAGTAGCAGAGTAATAAAATGTTTACATGTAATTGTAACGAACAAACAAAATAATTTTTAGGTTGTAGTGTTATCAAATGCCTAATGTGCAAATAAATCACAAGGACTGAAAAGAAACTTCTATAACAATAGGGCATCGATCGTGCTTTTTCATCGACTACTCAGATAATATTACACACAGAATTTTTCAAAGAGCATTTATGTTTGAAAATTAAATTTTGTCAAACGGTCCTTATTAATTCGTAATATTTCTTTTAAACAGAAATTATATAAGAACACATTTTGTATTCAAATAGATTATTTACAAAATATTATAAAAAAATGAAATTATAATATAAAATCGAACCCATTTTTACAACTTGAACAAGTAAAAAGTTTTTCCATTTCGCAGATGCCATTTTCTTTCTTGGTATGAGGAATGGGACCGGAAAGGCTGATATCAAAGGAATTTCATGTGCTTTTTTTGAGTATTGTTGAATTTCCGGTATTTTCATAAATACGTAATAACTCTCTAAAGTCCTTTTGCATATTTTACTTCCAGATGTTTAGTTTAAATTTTTGTATTCATGGCATTTAAAGCGTTTCCTGGTATCTATTTAACTAAAAGCTATTACTTAACAGAGAGCGGTTGAGAATAGATGTTTAAAAATCGCGCCAAAATAATAGTAAGTGAGTTTATTTATAAGTAAAATTAATTGCACGCTTTAAGAAGAATTTTAGAAATTCTTAATTAATATACTAAGTAAGCTAATAAGCGCTCATATCTATTAATTGTCCCAACATTTTACTTAGATATTAAATAAAGATGAAATAATTATGATTATCTTTTATATTGTGCAACTTATAAATTACAAAACGTTCAAATATACAACAGTTAATGCTGTAAAAATTAAATTCGGATCTTACTACAAAAGCGAATGTAAGGATGGTAGAAATCTATATACATTGAGCTTCGTTACAGCATTGTATTCACGAAGAATAATGAATTCCTTACCACAACCTTGGATAGAATAATTAAACACATCCAATTATAAACAGTTTCAAGTATGGTTTTTAAAAAATTCTCTGAAAGAATATTTTAATTGGTTCAATCTTTAAGGCACCTCTTGACCAGGTTTTTAAATTAATTAGCTAAGAAAAGTTATGGTAAAAATATTTTAAAGGTCTTCCTAAGGCTCTCATCAAAATTTTCTTCATTTAATTAATTTAAATGTATGGTCAAAAGATTTTCTTAATGATTCTACTTGTTAGGAATATGCTTTCAGTGTCAATTTTTAAAAATTGCACTTGAAACTACTTATAATTAATAACGTTATATCATTTTATATTCGTTTGCTTAGAAAATCTACCGTTGCTCTCAAGCTAAATACTGATTCAATAAAGTGAAACGATGTGGATCTATAGCACACAATGGACTAAGGGATAAGTTTAAATAAACAAATTAAATAAGTTTTTAATATAAAAAACACTATCCAATCCATGCGTTTGATGACACTTTTTGTTTATGTTCCGCACACAGCTGGGCATTATCAAGTATAGTGAAATTAAGTAAGGTACACCGATAAATGAAATTAATTATATTAAACGTAATAATAAAGTCAAATAAATAAATTAAACTAACTGAAATCACAGAATACATATAGAAAGTTATGTGAATATAACCATGTGGTTAATTTACATTATACTCACATAACTTCCTACTTTGTGACTCCAGTTCGCTTAATGTATTTATTTGAGTTTATTACTACATTTAATAATATTATTTTATTTACCAGTGTATCTTGCTTAATTTCACTGTACTTGATAATGCCCAGCTGTAGGCTAAACATGTCGTAAATAAAAAAAGTTTCATCAAACATGGATTGGATAGTGTTTTTTTATAAAAATTTAAAACTCATTGAATTCAATTTAAATACTGATATCTGAGATGTATGGCAATATATACAGTATGGCATTAAAGTATGGAATATTAAGAAGAAAAGCAAACCGAACCGTTTCTTTCAAAAACCCTGAAACACGTCGATTTTAGTTTTTAAAAATACATATTAATATGTACGATTCACCTTCCGACTTTAATTTTTTTTCGGTTATGACGTCATCATAAAAAATTTCAAATGACAACATAGCAATTTAGTAGTGGAATCTGATAGTGATTTTTATCCCCTTTATGATGCTGCAAATAAAGCTTAGGGTTGTATAACAAAAATTTTGAGAAAAATCCACCTAAACATTTAATGGAATTTATTGTCTTTAAACTTATAAAATTGAACAATTAAAATTAAACAAATAAAAGTAATTACATATTAATACAAATGTTCAAAATGCCACCCGTTGGCTTCTTGGCAGCAAGCTAGTCTATTTACAAATTCATCTAGGACATTATTAATAGCACTTCTTTCTATTCTGCGAATTTCCTCTTGAATACGCTGCTTAAGTATCTCTAAATTTCTGGTTTGTTTGGTAAACTTTTGATTTTAAGTAACCCCACAGAAAAATATCTAGAGATTCCAGGTCACGCGATCTTGCTGGCCACTCTATCAGCCCTCGTCTGCCGATCCATCTTCCTGGAAAAACGACCTGAAGAAAATTACGAACAGGAAGCGTATAATGTGGCGGTGCGCCATCTTGTTGATATCAAAGAGTATCATTTGAGATATCAGGATTGTCTTCGTTTGGGTAAAGTACAGACAGTGCTGGGATTAAATCATATTGAAGAAACTCCAAATACCTTTCCCCGTGAAGATATACCTCAAAGGAAAAAGGCCCCAAAATTTGATTATGCACTATACCTGCCCAGACGTCTACTTTTTGTAGATGTTGCGTATGTGTTTCTGCCATCCAATGAGGATTAGTTCTATTCCACTACTTATAGTTCTCCCAATTTACTATCCCATTAATACAAAAAGTTGCTTCGTCTGAAAAAAGGATTTGGTGATGGAAACGTGCGTTATCATATTGCAAATGCATCATTGCCTCGCAGAATTCTAAACGTCGGCCGGGATAGTCACCATTAAGCTCTTGCACTAGTTGGATCTTATATAGATGATATTTTCCTTTTTTCAGGAAATTCTGTACTAGGAACCTACTAACATCATTATCTGTTATCGACCTAGAAGACGATATCTTTTCTCATTAAGTGCTGTAAATTTACTATTACGTGTCTCGTAGAATAGTGAGAATTTTCTTCCAATTCTAAAAGAATGTTCAATTTTGCGTTTTCATTTAATCCTGGACGGCCACCTTTTGGAATATCCTTTACATCTCCCGTCCCCCTAAATTTGTTTTTGATTTTGCTAACTGTAGATTGAGTAATAGGACAATCTGCATATTTGGCATTAAACATTACACACACTTCTTGCTGGCTTATCGTGCGGTTCTCACAACCAAGATAAATTAAAATTTCTATTCGCTGGGTTATTGTTAAATTCGCCATGATATTTTGGTAGACTATTATTAATAATACTACAATAAACTGCAATAGTATTGTCAACAGTTCGTTAGATTTAAAATTTTTATCACTGTGTCTTGATAATTCAAAACGTTGCAAAGGTGGTAAGATAAAAACGAAAGGTACTTAACCAAGCAATTTACGTTCTGTTCAAAGTCTAAATTATTTGTTATCTTCGATAATACTAACATGTCATCGAATTTTACATGTTGTAGCATTTTAGCCTTATCATTTAGAATCATTTCCTATTAAATTCGATAATATCAACATTAACGTTTAGGTGGTTTCTACTCAAAATTTTTGTTATACAACCCTAAGATTTATTTGCAGGATCATAAAGGGATTAAAGGGGATAAATTATTTTCAACATTTATAACATTTTGTGCAAAATTTCAATCAAGTGGATGGAAAACACGCCTATAATATTCCACAACTTCTGGTTATTAGTATTTCCATAAATATTTATATGAAAATTGTGTTTCTTGAACGTAAGATGTATTTAAAGATCCACACACTTTGTTATAATATTACACTGTTATTATGTTATAACGTTTAATTGTTCATATTATCACCTTTATTTACATGTATTATATGATTTTCAACATCTGCATTAATTAATTTTATCCCTTCACTTAGAAGGTTTCAGCAATTAACCTCTATTTTTCTATTTATTTAAATTATTACAATTAGTTAATGCAAATGTTCAGATATTTCATCCGTATGTGTTTACTAACATACTATTCTAAATGTTGCTTATATTAATATTTATATGCAACTGTTTATTTTGAAATTTTGTTTAAGAGTTTTATCTTGATTCTGATATGTTCTCGTAATTTAAAATTTTCTTTAATTTATTGTTTTTCCCTTGAGAATTGAAATTTTTTATAATTAAATCAACTTCTTATATTAATATTATCAAACTATTGTGCATTCTTTTTAAACCTTATAAACAATTTGTATTGAAGTATGGGGTAACGTGGCCAAAATCATGACTTTATCCTTACAAATGTGGTTCTATCTACCACAATATATATATATATATATATATATATATATATATATATATATATATATATATATAT
>JAHWXV010535533.1:0-10729 GCA_024586415.1 Phrixothrix hirtus | reverse complement strand
GCGTGCGTGCGTGCATGCGTGTGGGTGTGTGTGTGAGTGTGTGTGTGTCTGTGTATGTGTGTGTGTGTGTGCGTGTGTGCGTGAGTGCGTGCGTGCTTGCATGAGTGCGTGCGTACGTGTGTGCGTACTTGCGTGTGTGTGTGTTTGTGTGTGTGTGCGTGAGTGCGTGCGTGCGCGAGTGCTTGCGTGAGTGCGTGTGTACGTCCGTGCGTACTTGCGTGAGTGTGTGTATGTGTGTGGGTGCGTGAGCGCGTGCGCTTGCGCGTGCGTGCTCCTGCGTGCGTGCTCCTGCGGGCGCTTGCGCGTTTGAGCATGCGCTCGTGCGCGCGCTCGCGCGCGTGTGTGATAATTATTACTCGCAAACTAGAAATACTATAAAAACAAAATTTTATATTTTACTTTGTATCCATCGTCACACGTGACTGCAACAATTTCACAAAAACCAAATAACCGGAAGTGCTACTTTACTCTTGTCATTTTTTGGTTTTTCAAGATTTTTTGGAAATCGGCTCACGATTTCTTTTTAAATTTACCACAATGCTTAGATATTTAGTCCCCTTTCATATAATGTAGGCGGTTTCTCAGAAAATTATCCAACTTTGTATAAATACTAGGTCTTAAAAGCAATTATTGTTGACAAATAAAATGCACGTCATTATTAAATGTCTAAATTGGTTAGAATAATTTAAATATTGTAATTTAGTAGCTGAAATTTTTAGAAAAGTGACAATGTGATTTAAAAATAAGGTGTAAAATGGTTTATATTGATAAATAGTTAATAATAAATTTCAAAAAATCATTAGTTGGAGGAATTATTTTTATCAGAGTGAAATTTGTAAGAATTTATATAAAAGCTTTTGTGATTATTTAAAAGAGAGAAATCATCTATATTACTGCATAATATTTTAATATTAAGAAGGAACAAAAATATGGTTAGATTGTAAAATATGCTTAGGGAAATTAGGAATATTAGTATCATCAGCTTTTTTAGGACGAATTAATGCCATGTGCTCATTGGCACATGTAGAAAAATAACTTTTAGTCTGGCCCACATATGTAGTCCGAATGTTATTTAATAAGCTAGCGTTACAATTTAGTTGATATATACCATTTCTTTGTAATTCTGGTATAAGGTCTTTTTATATGATAGTATTTATTTTAATGTTACGTCCTTCTTGAAAGTGAAGCAATTTTATATGATAAAATATTAATGAAGGATACTAAAATGATGGAAAAAAATGTTCTGTAATCGCTTTTAAAGTAGTAAATATTTCTCAGTTAAATTTAAATTTCTTTTGTTTCTTTTTGTTGTCAATTTGATATGATATTTTAGGAGGATAGTTGTCTTTGGCTATATATTTAATAATATTAACCTTTTTTGTTGATTTGTTGTATTTAAAGGGTAATCACTCAAGGGATGGATATAATGAAAGAAGCAATTTTGAGTTCAATTGGAGAATTAAAAAAAAATGGAATGATATGAGAAATTGTTGTGTTCTTTCGATAAGTGTCAAAAATAATTTTGTTGTCGATTTTAAGTAGAAGATCGAAAAATGGTATTATCCATTAATATTAGTTCATAAGCGAAATTTAGATTTGGATATAAGTTGTTAATAATATTAAGAAATTCAAAATAGTCAGTGTTAGTTGCATTAAAGATAATATCATCAACAAATCGCATATAATATTTAACATCTTTAATAAATAATGGATTTTACTTAATTTATTTACTTCAATGTCATTAAGGAATAAATCGGCAAGAATTGAGAAAAGGGGACAACCCATAAATAAACCTGTCATTTTTATAAATTTTGTTATTAAAACAAAACAAATTTTGTTGTTTAATTAAATTTAGAAATAAATTAAATTGTTTCTTTATTAACATGTTCATTGCTTCTTTTTATAAAGACACACTTCTTTGTTTTTAAGAGCCCTAGTTTTTATGCAATATTTACAGATTCGTATTTATTTTTGATATTAGTTTTGTTTTGCTAATTTCAAAAACAAAACAAAAATTTTTTATTAATAGACATTTTTAGATTTTAAATTTATTTTAATACGTATGTGATTTATTAATTTATCTTAATTTATAACTTCATGTTTTCTTTTAATTTTAGCGTTGTTTTATCTTTGATAATGATCTCATAGGGATTGAAACACTTTAGGATTTTAATATCAAGAATTTATAACAGTTAGGTTAGCTGTAAACCAAAGTAAATAGAGAAAATCCTTTTATGTTTATAAAAATGTTATTGAATATTCATTTATTTAAACAGCTTATTGCATGGTTTGTCAATATATTTTTCAAAATGTTTTATTTACTTTTTTAGAATTTATTCATTTATTCACTCATTTAATTAATTCAGAATTGTTAAAAATGATCTAGTTATAAAAGTTAATCAAATGCCAATACAATTAAATGTTCAAATTATTACACAAATCGACATCTAAAAGTACTTACTGTTCTCAGATTATTGTTTTTGGTTATTTTCATCTAAAAGCATAGCGCAAAGTAGTGTGGTAATTTATTAAGATAAGAGTGTATTGTCTGCTTTAAAAATGTTTGTGTATTTTGTCATTTTATATATATATATATATATATATATATATATATATATAAAGGATTTATATTCAACCCTAACAGATGTTTGTTGCGTAGTCAGTCAATTACCGCCTTTGGAAGGTGCAAGTCTAATTAAATATAAAATTGAGGGACGAAGCCGTTTAATAGCACCCATGTGTATAAATAAATGCATTTACCGCATATCTTACATTTTTAAATGTTAATATCATCATTACTATTTATATGCATATGTATCTAAAGAGCAATGCTGTCAACCACTGTTAATCGCCAACGTCTAATCCGTTAACCTCGATATAGAGATTAACTCATTTTGCTTTCATAGGCTTACGTTGTTAAAAAATCTCCTTAATCCCGGAAATTATCCCCGAATAATGGCCTACTGAATATTTTACGACTGGTTAAATAAATTGGCAATCCTATGCTTTCTATAATGATTGATACTTTGTGATTTTAACAGATAGGTTATGAATATTATAATTTAATTTGTGATAGTTATAATGTTCCGTAGGTTGGGGGCGAGATGGAATAAAACCATTTCTTTTAATTAAATATTGAAAATAAATTTAATGTTTAAAAAAGATGAATATTAATTATAAATTTGATATACAATGATTAGTTGTTATCGCTTTCAATTGTAAAATTTAAAAATTTCCTAAAAGTACACTAGGTTACATACAATCTAAAGCGTACTAACTAAATTAAGGAGATACTTTTTTAAAATCATTCACATTCTTGCAATAATGACCCATAAATAATGATACTACGATGTTGTTTTAGTTGTTCGCGTCACAGTATAGTTGATATGAATGATTTATTTAGCCCCACTAAGTGGTTTTTGATAGGACGCTCCAAACTTCGAACTTAAGTCAATGAATTTTATATCTACAATCATGTATTTACTCTAGATATTTGCACTGCCTAAGGATATTTATCTTTATCTAGCCGTTATTATTTTAATTGCAAATAAATAAAATTTGATTAAAAAAGCGTTTAGCAAAAGAACTAAATAGATCATTAATGAAACTACAGCAATCAATATTTTAAATATGATTGTATTTATTTAAAAATGAATAAATCAATTTATAAAAATTAGTAAAATAATAGTAAAAGTTTTAAAAATTAAACTTACTAATCAAATTGTTTTTCAATATTTATGCAAGATGCTGTTATTTTCAAAAAAATTTAAATTAACAGTTAAATGTGTTAGTAGGTATCATGGAAAATATAGCGATTAAATATACACTTTCTTAAGTAAATGCTACCTCTAAATAATTTACAATTTTGGCAAATAGAATAATTATCTTTGTATAAATAATATTTGTACGGAGGGTGGTTGAATTAAATGTTTATTTAGTTTATATCTTTTTATATATTACAGCGTTTTAAAATATTCTGAGCTTTCTTTGCAAATGTTGGTGCTAAATGAAATGTTAAAGGATCAGATACACTCGGTTAGGAGAACATAAAACCTTTAGAGTCGACAATATATGGGTTATTGCCCAGACATAATCTCAGGATGCCTGGTTAATGATAATTAACTGGATCTTAAAAATACCTAAATAATAAAAAGGGCGAGATTTATCTCTGTCAACAGAAGCTAGATAGTCTTTGCTCAATAAAAACACCTTAAACAATAATGGAATAACAAATAATTTGTATTTACTTCAAAGAAAAATAATTATGTATAGGTGAATATTTTCAAAGGGGTTAAAATCAAACAAAGCTACGATTAATAGATATTTTAATTAAAGCGGTCCTTACGACTCACTGAATTCTGTATAGACATTGAATCTGTATTCAGGCTCCTAATCGCTTCAAGACAACAGTGTTAGCAATGAGCCGAGACTAGCACCTATAATCTTAAAAGGTAATAAACTGCAGATTTACAATTACTAGATCATAAGTTGGTCGTAGAACCCATTTAAGAAAAGTTATTAATGAAACAGAGGTTCAACATATTTACAATTTGAATAATGTATACAATTTAACTATTGCACTACAGAATTGAAAATGTTACTAATAAACAAATTCATTTTTAATTAAAATCAATCCCAAATCATGAAAGTGTTAAATTGTGGCGAATAAAATTGGAAGCTAAGAGCTTCAAAATTTAACAAGAAATAATTTGACAGAATTTAAATTTCTTTTAAACTTAATTTTAAATGAGGCCCGCATCAACAATATGGTTTATACATCAAATCAGCAGAAGTAAATGTAGATAAAATAGTAACTAATTAGAAACATACAACTATCGTTGAATTAATTAGTACTTAAATTAGCAGATCTTATAATGGCATCAAGCCTATACTCGTCGGTTGTGAAAGTCTACAGCAAAGACAAACTGATTACATGCCATAACTAATCGCTTGCCAAGTGACAACGTATTTCACTGGAAAATTTCTAACAAAAATCTGGTATAAGATGTGTCCACAAATAATTAAACTATTATTTACGTTTATATTGGAAACAATAATTGTAACGGTCACCCATCTAAGTTACTGGACAGGTGAAAGGCTGCTGAACACCGGAAATTTTCTCTAATGCCTTGCTTCAACGCATTTTTCAGAAAAACTGTTAAATTCACATAAAGGAGCATTAAATACACAATAAATGTAGCACATTTAAATAAAATGTTATAGCTGTTTTCGAGAAAATTGCAAAAAAAACTAAAAATAGCAAGAATAAAGTGGAACTTCTGGTCATTCAATTTTAACTAAATTCTTGACATCCCCTGTGTAGAATATAAAAAATTTAAACATACAATTTCATTCTTATATAGTTTTTGAGATATATTGTTCACAATTAATACTTTAAGTACTTCCGGTTACTCGATTTTCGAAAATTTATTAGAGAAACTACTTAGTTCTTATAAAACGCAATAAAATAGCTAAGAAGTATACTAAGTTTTAAGAAAGTTGTTACAGCCGATTTTAAGAAAATCGCAAAGAACGAAAATTCGGAAAATATCTAAAAATGACAGAAATAAAGTGGAACTTTTGGTTATTTAATTTTAACCAATGCAGTTATGACCACAAATTAAATTTTCATTCAGCTTTTAACTTCATAGTTATTCTATTAGTGTTAACGGTGACGGTACTTCCGGTTACTTATTTACAGAAAAGTTTCTGAGAAACAGACTAAACTATATAAAAGGCCATTAAATAGCCAATAAGTTTTTAAAAAAATCGATATAGTCGATTTCGAGAAAATCGCGAAAACAAAAAATTCGGAAAATATCTAAAAATAACTGAATAAAAATTGTACTTCCGGTTATTCGATTTTAATTAAATTCTTGATTTAGCATACAAAGATAGTTAGGACCTCAAATATAAATCTTCATTTATTTAGGACTTAGCTTCATAGTTAATGATAAGAGTACTTCCAGTTACTCGTTTTACAGAAAATTTTCTGAGAAACTCCTAATTATATGAAAGAGCATTAAATGTCTAAGAAATACAATAAATTTTAAAAAAATCATTACAACCGATTTTGAGAAAATGGCGAAAAACCAAGAAATGATAAGAGTAAAGTGGAACTTCTGGTTATTGGATTTTAGTGAAATTGTTGCGGTCACGTGCGACGATGGGTACATTTTGGACGAGAGCAATACTTTATACTATATTTCATATAGGTAAGAGAAAGTAAGTCAAAATGGCCGGTGTATTTAAGCCTGTAAGTTTCTAAACAGATCGAACTCACGAGAACTGCTACAAACGTACACTAATTAATTTCCTTCACCTTTCTCAATGACTAGTTATTTAACTTCTACAGACTTGAATCAAAACCATGAATTAAACTTTTTTGAAATCATCTCAAAATGGCCTATACTAAAAGAACAAAATTACTATTAAATTAATAATCAATTAATTCTTGGGCATTATGTGAATAAATTTTAAATAAATATAAACTTGTAATGTGCAACTAGGAATTTGAATTTTACATAATTAAGAAGTTTTAAATGAATTAATTTATTTCAAATAAATGAATTAATAAATACTTCAGGGTATTATAAAAATTAAAGCATTCTTGCAACTGTGTCCCAGACCAAAACGTTCGGTTCGCCCAGAAGATTACGAAATTTGAATTTGAATATTTCAGTATTAATAAGCAAATTTGGGAATGAACTATAAAGAAGTATATTTCAATACGAATTAAATAGTTAATTAATTGTTCTATAGGATAAACTTAGTATATTTCTTAGCTACTTAATTTAGTTTTATATTAACCAAGGAGTTTCTCTAATAAATTTTTTAAAATCGTGTAACCGGAAGTACTTGGAGTATTAGTTGCGACCAACATATCTCAAAAAGTAATTATCATATGAAAATCAAAAATTATATTTAAGTTTTATTTATATCTTCCATATATGAAATGGAAAGAATTTAGTTAAAATCGAATGACTGGAAGTGTCACTTTATTCTAGCGAGTTTTTAGTTTTTTGTGATTTTCTCAAAAAAGTTTTTAACGATTCTTTTGAAACTTGTTACAGTTCTTATGTTTTTGATATTCTTTTATGTGAACTTAGAGGTTTTCCTGAAAAAACACATTGAAGTGAGTTATCAGAAAAAATCTCAGGAGTTAAGCAGGGTTTTGTGTGTCCAGTAACTTGGGTGAGGACCGTTGCAATTATCGTTCCCAAAATAAATGTAAATAATATTTTAATTATTTGTGGACATTTGCATATTTGTATGTATATCTATGTATGTAAGAGAAAGTCGTGTGTTGTCTCACACCAAATTTTTTAATTTAGTTTACTTCGATATTCATTCCAGTTGTTAGATTTTCTAATATATTTTTTATGCATTTTCCACAATCAACTACATTTGGATCAAAAAGATATAGTCCACATTTTCTAAACCAATTTATTATGGACTTTTTAACAGCAGTTTCTCTTAGTACTCCTATAACAAAGGGCAAAATTTATATATCGTAAAAACAGCATATACAGCTTCAGGTTTAGATTTCCACTTTCTAAGTAGTACTTTCCACTTAATTTTTAAGGGTATAAAAACACCCACATCAGTGAGTTGCAGGGCATGGTTTGTATTGGGAAAAAATGCAAAAATATTATTTGATGCACACTGTAAAAATCAGTCAATTCTGTTATTAAATGGGACTTATGCCCATCAATCAGTAACCATACTGGTTGAGCAATTTCTTTTTCATCTAACCACTTGTAATGTATTCATAAATTACTTTATTATGTATCCAACAGTTTTCTGATTTACCAAGATACCACCATCAGTTAGGCATACTTTCAACAACAGCTTTTGAGGTTTCATGTATAGAAATACTACCATGAGATTGGCCATTTTTTCAGTTGCTGAAAATTCCAAGAGCATTATAATTTTCCCTTTTCACTTTCTGTTTTTTATTTCATATCAATTTGAACATAGCAAAACTAGTTTAATCGCCATTTAACATTTGGTCCAGATTATTTAAAATGTCAGATGCTTTAATTTCATTTAAATGTTTCTAAATCGTTAAACCATTTCCTTATACACTATTTTGTTACAATACTTCTAGCACACTCCAACCTTCTGCTTGTCTGAAGGATAATTCTGGATGTTTCCTTTGAAATGATCTTTACCATTTTCACCAGGTCTTCTTTCATTAAAAGGTGTCTGTCTACTTTCACTTACAATAATCTTTTGTACAGTATTCAACAAGTCATGTTTTTTTATGGAAATTCACACTTAGCTAGTTGAAGAGCCAATTAACAAGTTCCAGCTCTTCATTTGCAGAAAATTTTATATTTAAGTTTGTAGCTATCTGACACATAACTGCAAAAATTTGATTAAATTCAATTGACCAGAACTGCCACTTCAATCTAGTCATTTTTCATTTTTCTTGGTTTTCTTGATCCCGGCTATAATAATTTTTTTAAACTTATTATATTTCTTAGCAATTTAATTTCATTTTATATGAACTAAGTGGTTTCTCTAATAAATTTCTGAAAATCGAGTAACCAGAAGTAGTTAAAGTATTAATTGTGAGCAACATATTTCAAAAACCAAACATCGTATAAAAATGAAATATGATATTTAAGTTTGCTACTTTCCTGACATACAACAGCAAGAATTTAGTTAAAATGTAATGACTGGAATGGCTACTTTACTTTCGGGGTTTTGCAATTTTCTGGAAAACGACTTTAACAATTTTTTAAAACTTACTACCGTTGTTATGTATTTGATACCTTTTTGTGTGAACTCTTCAGTTTCTTTGACAAAATATATTAAAGCATGTTCAGTAATTTGGATGGGTGACTGTTGCAATTATCGTTCCTAAAATAAACGTAAATAATATTTTAAGCATTTACGAACTTTAATGGCATATCTATATACGTAAGAGGAAGTTGTATGATGTCTCACACCAGATTTTTCAGAACCAGTATGTATTAAGTGCGGTTTAAGTACATATAAATCAGAAACAGTATAAGATTTTTATATACCAGATAAGACATTCAAAAGTCAGAAAATATTAAACAGGGGTATTTTACATGATAAACAAGGCATAATAAAATTTGCAATGGCAGCAGCACTCAATATTATAAATACAACCTCTAGCATGTATATCATCAATATGCTTTGCTAGCCTAGTGTCCATTTTTGCTTTACAGCTTCCTAGCAGTCCGATGCTTTAGAGTTCGAATCTCTGGGAATTAGCAACGCATCATACTAATACAAACAACTTCTAACACATACATTATCAATATGGTTTAGTAGCGTGGTATACATTTTCGGTATGTGGCACTGTAGCAGTCCGATGGTTTCAAATTCCAATCTCTGCAAATTAAATAAAAATTATTTAAATAAGTACTTTAGAGGTTTAATGGACATTTCCTATATATGGCTAGTCTTAAGCTCGAATCTCTGAATAATTAAAAAAATTTGGAATGACAGCATGCATCATATGCAAGATGGTAGATTCAAATGTTTGGCTTAAGATGACGGATTAAGATAGCAAATAATGAATTAAGCTGGCAGATTCAACATAATGGGTTCAAGATGGTGACGCCATATATCAAAGGAAATTTCCGTGCTCATCAAAAGTTCCCATGCTAGGTGTTGGCGGCATATATTAAAGGGAATTCCCATGCTAAACCAGCCTGCTTCCTATTGATAAAGAATGACAGTAGAAAATATAATATAAATGAATTCCCTAAATTTTTAATTTTTGCTGAGCTCTCATTGCCATGTTTTATCGTACTTGTATAAATTATGAGATAGAGAAATAATAGCTACCAATAACCAATATATTTTCTATGTGCACCGCTTTTATCAATTAGAAATTATAATTTTTTCTAACCTAAACAATCACCCCTCCTATAAGTAATTTACAATTAATTTGTAATACTAATTTCATTATTTGTTATGTAAATCAGTTTTTATTTTAGTTTCAAAAAGACAAAATAGGAAATTATCTTTATTTAGTAAAATTTTTATTTCAGTTTTATGTGTTAAAATGCCTTGTGTGCTATGGTATAGTATATTATATCTATTACTAATCTACTTACATCTAACTGTGATGTACTAGTTGCCATTTTTATCGAACATACTAGTCATTGGTAGTTAGAATTAATACTATTAGATTACTACTAAAATAGTATTTGTAAGTATTATTATACGCATATTGGTGTTGATATGAACTTCTTACACTATGTAATGCTCTGTATTTTTCCATTAATAATTATATGCTGAATGTGGCAATTTTAAAAGAAATTTAATAGATTACGGATCATATGTTTTAGACCACCCTGTATAATAATCAGTTTAAAATAAATAATGAAGCTAAATAACTTTAATGTAATCTTGGTTGTCCCAGGCCTAATTTTAAACAAAATGTATATATAAATTAAGATTAAATTATAATCTTGTTGCTTAATTGTGTAATTTACAAAAAACACATATTAAGAAACTATTACGAATGCCCGAGTTTTTTTTTGTGAACCAAGATAGTACATGTGTAGTGCCATGGTTGGAATCAACCTATAAGTTGAGTGCAATCAAGGCAACATTTTTAAGAAGATGACGCGAATCAGCGGTGGTTCCTTAATAAGTGCACATGAGCACGTGAACTCCCAAATAAATACGCATTTACCCATTAAAAAAACGAAAACATTTATTATTCTATTTTTCTATTTAT
>JAHWXV010535452.1:0-10469 GCA_024586415.1 Phrixothrix hirtus | reverse complement strand
ATGAAAAGGAAATATGTCAGCTGAAGTTGGGTAGCGAGATAATTGAACAAGTGGATAAGTTTTCTTACCTTGGCAGAATGTTTGCAAATGATGGGCGAATGGATAGTGAAATTGAAAACAGAGTGAATGCAGGAAGGAGAATAATTGGCAGCATGTGGTCAGTAACCAAGAGTGAACAGATAAGTATGGAAGCAAAGAAGGCTGTGTACAATAGTGTATTTGTTCCAACTGTTTTATATGGCAGGTTTTCACCGACAGTTAGCGATTCATTAAGAAGTAAATATTCTTTTACCAAAGTTACATTAGTTCTTGCTAACTTTAAAAATCTTTGCACATAAACTTTATTTTCTTCAAATTTACTATTTACAATTTTATATGCAGATTTAATTAAATTTAGCGCTGAATTAAAATCATTTACAGATCCCGACATTTTTCGTCGCAATATAAATATGCTGATTTTATTTCTAGCAGATACTGATTACGCAATGGCAAATTATTAATAACTCGATAAGTTAACAAATTTCCTAGTACACATTTAATACTAAGTTGAAATAAAGTATCCATATAGATAAATAAAAATAACCTTACATATAAAATAAATGTAACTTACATATGAAATACTTGTAGTAATCTAATTAATTCGTTAAATGACAATGACGAAGGCAGTGTAAATATCAAACTTGGGCTTGGATTTGGTCTGCAACGCTAAGATTTAAAAGTATGTTTAGAATATATAATAAAAAAAATAGTTAAGCTTACCTACAAACTATTGCAATTTTTTAAACTCTATTAGTTGAGCATCTTTTGGCTTGCCGGTATTTTTATATCCCAAAAATACTAAGCTGTATTTTCCATAGTCGTTGGCATTAAAAGATGATATGTCGTTATCTGTAATACTTTCGCAAATTCTAGTCGGCAGGAACACAGCGCTAAGGTCGATGTCCGCTATTATTTACGACCAAACGCCTTTGTATTAACCTTTCTAAGTTTTATAGTTTTATAGACTTTTCCAATCTCTAAATCTTTAATATTGATAATTGCATCTTTTTCCATTTTTCCAACACAATTCCATTTTAATAGATCCATTTTGGAGGTAATGACGTTGCTACCGTGAATAAAGCACTTTCTAACTTGATGAAACACTCGGCTGTATACGGCAGGTGGCGCATCTTATATAGCATATGCGTAATGACGTCAAAGTTACTAAAATAATTTTACTTCAACAAGTGACGTGTGTATAAACTATTCGAAATAGAATTTTAATCACATATAAAAGGAATTTGAAATTTTAAAGATTTCTATTTTAAATTTTAAGAGTTTTAGAAAAATGTATTGCAGTAATATCGTAAGTAAATGAAGTTTTATATTAATATAATTTACAATTCTTTAATTTAGAAAAGTAGCGATGCGTCGACATTAGCAATTGCAAAACTTGCAAAACAAATGGCAAACATTAATTTAGTAAGTAATCATCAATTTGCATGTAACTTGATACAATTTGCTACAATTCTATTTAATTTAGCAATACGAAAATTGGGACATTGATGATGATGCTGCTGTTGCTGCAAATTTAAATTTGCAAAAAATTAACTTGGTAAGTAATCAACTTATAGTTAACTTAAGTAAAATTTACTACATTTCTATTATTTAATTAAGCAAACTGAAAATTAGGATAATTGTGAGGAAGGTGGTAGCAGGTCATCCTACAATTCGGGCAAAGTAAATTAGTTTATTTGCACATAAAATGGGCAAATAGAAAAAAACCAAGCAAAACTGAAAGAAAGGAATACAAATTTCAGGAGAGCAGAAGGCGGTAGGAACTATTAATTAAAAAAGATATTTAATTCATAAGTATTTTTTCTTTGTGCTCATTTCTTCCATTTATTAATATCTTTAATTTGATTACAGAGAAGCAGATAGAAAGGAACTATTTATTAAGAGTTTGATTTCAACCATTTGTCCAAATTAATGAATTCTCTAAGACACAAACTAAACTTGAAGATTTATGAGAATGATGATTTAAACATCTAACTGCAACGTTTTCACTCCTTAATTGTTTGAAACTAGGGCAACCTATATCATCCATATTTATGATTTGTTTGTCATTAAGAATGTCTTCTAAAAACTTTCCTTTTCCAAATCCTTTAACATATAATATGTTAAAATTTATAATGATGAAAAATTAAGTGGCCACTGTTCCATAATAATCCGTGATGGAAATTTTTCAGGTATTTTGCACATTGTTTTACATTATCAGGAAGCGAATTGTACGAATAAGGCGGTTTAATTAGAAACATCTGCAAGCTAAAACCGCTTATACATAAAATTACAATTTCTTTGGGAATCAACTCATTAATTCCTCTATGTCCTTGTACATCTACTACAGCTGAGCTTTGATTCATCTTTCCGATAATAATTAAATTACTAAACATTTTTAACAGGCAACTGATATTTATATAATCTAAAGCCATTTATTACGCGCAAGTATTTTTGTAAACTCAAAAACTTGCAACTGATATTTATATAATCAAAAGTCATTTATTTCGCGCAAGCATTTTTGTAAACTCAAAACTAAATTTCAATCCATACGACTACATAAACAATCTAAATTATTTACACATTTCGTTGCGAATTTCCTATTCGCGTTTATTTTGAAATTTAAATGCGCCACGTACGCTTAAACTAAACATTTAGCAAATTATCTTTGTATTTGAGCGCGGCCTCCTGCTGTTATTTACAAATCAACGCGTGCAGAAATTTAGAATAGGTCATATTATTCACATTACTAAATATTTGACATATTATCTTTGTAAGCGGTTTCCTGCTATATACAAATCAATACCGCCGCCGCGTGCTTTTTAAAATTTAAAATAAATCATAAAACATTTTGTTAACGTATCGTTTGCATACGTCCGGATGTTATTGGCAAATCCACGAGTTTGAAATTTAAAATAGAATGCGCGATGACAATGATAAACTAAGTTTTTCTCGAGTTATCTTTGTATGCGGTCGCCGCAATGGGCCCGCTGTTGGTTCTAAATTAACACCTTTATCTGAAGGTATATTCAATTATAACTTCTACGGGAAATTATTTGTACAGCATACCATTAAAATTTAATTCACACCCATCGTGATTCTAAAAGAGTTGTATATGTCTTGCCTTGTTCGCTCCTCGTTTAAACATCAAATATAATTTGAATTCTTTTCAGCCGGTTAAATATACTACACCTTTATTATGCATTTTTATTTCAACAAGTCTTTTGTTAAAAAGAATACTACATTTATACTATTAGAAATTTAAATTATTTATTCACTGTCACTATAGTTTACTATTATGTCGAAAAATGGATCTAACACATACAAAAACTTCTTCAAATTAGTCTCAATAAGAGACCTAAACAAATCTCTAACCAAAATTATTCCCTGAAGATAAGACTCGCATAAAAGCTCGCCATTATTATATTTAAACGCCAACCAAGACATTCTCTAGATGTATGATTAAAATCAATTACACAAATCCCCTCGTTAGCCGCCTGATTTTTAGAATTTTCCTTTAATACTCGAAATTTATCTTTAAGCTTCCTAACTGCACTCGTTCTGTCTACATCCGGGCTAGTCCAATTTAATTTCGCATGAAATGATGTCCGCTTTGACTCTAACCTTAGCTTCATAATAACTTGCCATGTAACGCAATTACATTTACAATAACAAAATGATTTGCATGTTCCACACGCCGAGGTTCTTCAAAACGTTCTTTCTCACAGCAATACGACATCTTCTTCATACTTCTAAAACAACAACACATTCATAATCCATTAATTTCATTTCAAAATACTATTACAATCACACTTATCCAGAATCGTCCGCCGCCATTACCGCGACAACAACTGCGATAAACAATCAAACTAAAGGAGCAACAATCAATTATTAAACAACAGCGCTCGCATACCACAAGAAAACTGCATACATATTCAATATACGAACCGAAAACGGCAAAACTGCAAACCCGCCGCAAGCACGAGATGGCGCGTCGGACGCCCGCACACCAGCCGCCCACAGGTGGCGCTCCATAACCTCAAACTTTCGCCTCTACACGACAGGCGGAGACACCTAAAACCATTCACATCTACCACCCCCCACGACAGATGGTAGCACCATCCACCGCTAACTACCTCTACTCTTACACACATATTCACACACATGGCGACACAAATCCCGCAATTTTCCCGCCATTTTCGCTGCCCAAACATTGATGGCAGCACCTACATACCCACTTCCGCCATCTTGCGACAGATGGCGCGGCAGGAAACCTAATTTTGATATCTCCATGGAAATAAGTTTCGATAAAGTCAATTCCGGTTTAGAATCGGCTTATCTATAACTACTGATATGTCGTAGATTTCTATTATCTTGTCTAAAAATAACAATCAAGTTCGTATTAACTCGTATTAATCGTATTAGTTGCTTAGGAACCGAAGAATACGCCTGACTTAAATAAAAGCAGTCTATGTTCTTATGCCTACCGAAAGAAAATAATTCCTTATAATGCTTTGATTTTCACATTTTCACCATTAAAAATAATTACTGAATTGTTTTCAGCATTTTTGGGTTCAATTATTGCATTACCGTCTTCATATTCGAAGTACTTCATACCATTTATAGATTTTAATAGCGCTTTTAAGTATACATATTTGGGTTAATGGAGTGATTTTGAATATACATAAACATTGTAAATCTTAAGCCTTTACTATGTTTAATTAATGATACAACAATGTTCGTTTTGCCTGCCCCGCTACCCCCGTAATCATGTATCGTTTACAACTCCCCATCAATCCACTATTCTTCTGAAGCGTTGTAGTTGAAGTACAGGGGTCTTGGTTATTTACAGGAAGGCGTCCTTTTTGAGGAACAAAGCGCATATTACTCATTACAGCAGTGCTAGTGGAGTAATATTTAACTTACATTTTATATATTTATAGGATGTAGTTTAAAATAGAACAGTCGCAACTCTACATTTGCACAAAGTGATTTGTAATTCATCATAATTGTAGACGGCAGCGGACAGATAAAAAAGGGTGCGGTATTGTTAATATGCTCATTGAGAAACTGCCAGTAGAGCTTCACGTACCTGGTTATAGGTTTTGCGGTCCAGCTACTCGTCTAAAGAAACGTTTGAGGCGCGGTGACACTGGAATTAATCAATTGGGCGAAGCGTGTAAATTGTACGATATTGCGTAGGCTATATCCACAAACTTTGTGGTTCGGCATAAAGCTAACGAGATTCTAGCTGCAAAAGCTTGGGATCGGTTTTGATCCAAAGACGCTAGTTTTGGGGAAAAAGCTCACGCCCTCACCATAGCAGGTTTTATGAAAGGGAAAACTAAATTAGAGATGGAGAATCATTCTCGACGATTAAGAAGGCATTCTCGACGTAGCAAATTTAAAAAAGGACGAGAAATCAGTTTTAATGCGGCAGTTAGGTTGGCTAGAGTGGGTATGTCTCGGACATCAAACTCAAATACAAAATCATCTATCAAAACGCTGTAGCTACTTTAAAACAGAAAACTATTAGGACGCCAAAGCAAAGAATACTATCCAACAAATGTGGCGTATTATACCACACCCTTAGGTGCCCTCGGAAGTCTTGGTGCTGGAGCCACTGCCATAGCGAAAAGCGTAGGTACCGCTAAAAATGCTGCGAAAGCTTTAGAAAAAGTAAAACGTCATAATAAAGCCATGTAAGATGCCGCAATAGGGAAACGACTAGATTTAAAACCATATAAGAAATAGTTGGGACTTGTTTGGAATTCGCCTCCAAAGAACTACCCATAACGTTACCGCATCGCGCTTTAACGGATATAGATTTGAAGTACTACGCGAAAGTATTACGGATTCCGCATTTTAGGGGCGTTTTTATGCGAAATAAATTACCCAACACAATACATAATAAAGAATGCGCCATCGTTAATTTGGATGACAAAATGGGAGACGATACCCATTGGACGGCATATGTAAAACGTGGCGGACAAGTGATCTATTTCGACAGTATTGGACAGCTTAAACCCCCATTAGAATTACTTCATTATTTTCGAAGCGACTGCAGCGTTCACGTGATCGAATATAACTTTGATAGCTTACAAAAGCCTAATTTATTTAATTTTAGGCATTGGGTTTTAAAGTTTTTATATGGTAATGCACCATAATCCTTGCCCAGTAGTGAGTCACTGATCATAACGAAATGTCATATATTTTTACATTCACCAATATCCAATCTGTTTTGACTGCGGAATTTACTCCACCTGTAATGTTAGATCCCGATAAGGAGTACGTTATGGATTTGACAAATTTTGAAACGTTCTATACAATACCTAACGTAATATCCGCAAATAATCAATTCAAATTTGGAAACATAGCTATTTCTATACCTAAAGGGCCGTATAAAGTTTTTGATCTTAATAAGTACTTACCATCCCAACTTGACCACAGAAAACGAGAATTTTTAGAGATTAAGGCAAATAATAATACTTTAAAAACGTTCTTTACAGCAACAGACTTTGTCGACTTTTCCATTGTAAATTTCATTGGACAGTTATTAGGATTCAAAAAGGAATCATTCATGAATCTGATTACTCTACTCAAATTTTGAAATTCAATTCAATATTAATCGATTGTAGCATAACAAGTGAAAATTACAAAAATGGCATCACGGCTATACATCAGTTTTTTCCCAGTGTACCACCCGGATATAAAATTATTGAATCTCCAAACCACGTGATATA
Source organism: Phrixothrix hirtus (assembly GCA_024586415.1). NCBI lineage: Eukaryota > Metazoa > Arthropoda > Insecta > Coleoptera > Phengodidae > Phrixothrix > Phrixothrix hirtus. Next base: position 3,690 of record JAHWXV010535452.1, on the reverse strand, counting down.
TTTACCAATCAACGTTAAAACCATTTCGCAAATAACGCTTAAAGTATTAGACCAAGATGGCGATGTTGTTAATTTTAGAGGTGAAGCCGTCACTATAGGTCTTTATTAAAGTCGATTTGCAATGGTGTTTAGATATACTTCGAATACTAAGCATAAAGTAGGACGTTTCCTCTGTACAACTGTTAGAAGGCGTTCGACCGTCAAGCGCTTGACAGATTATAACAAAGCGTTCCTCCGTTCACGTGGATTCACTGTATTACAATGAGTGTACTAAATATCAATGAAAAAGTCCGAATTGATAATTCCATTGTTAATTGGCAAATACATACCCACCAACCTTACACCACCCGCTTTGAGAACAATGATGAAATCCGTACTCCAATACAACAAGATGTGTCTACCTTACCTTCCGAAAGTTTCTTGTATGTAGAGGGTAGGCTATTAAAACGGATGGTTCGGTATTTGCAACCGCTAAGTTCGTTAATAACGGTATCGCTTTCTTCTTTAGTGAAATTCGTTACGAAATGAATGGTGTAGTAGTCGGCTCCATAACAAGGGTGGGTGTAACATCAACAGTCAAAGGTTATTTATTGTATAATTCGTCCGACAGTGTAAGACTTCAAAATACAGGATGATTTTCTACTGCTGCTAGCACTTTAGTTGACGCTAAAGGTAACTTCAATGCATGCCTGCCTTTGAATATGCTTTTGGGATTTGCAGAATTGCAGAATCGTATTGAATATCAAACAAGAATTCGTATTAATACGAAGTAATACAGATGCTGACGCGCTTGTATCTAATGTCGTCAACGAAAACCTTAAAGTTCATATCGATAAACTTTATTGGAAAGTGCCGCATATAACTGTGGGTCTCGCTGAAGAATTAGCTCTTACACGATACATAGATAAAAATGTAGAAACCCAAATAGCATTTAAAAGTTGGGACACTCATATCTATCTTGCAATGCCGCAAACTATCAAACACACGTGGACTGTCAAGACCGCCGCAACCTTGGAATCACCACGTCATATAGTCATTGGATTTCAAACGGGACGTCAAAACGCCATGTTGAAAGATGCGAATGTCTTTGATTTTGGTGACATTCAAAACGATCACGTATTTCTTAACACCGACAGATATCCCTATGACAACTTAAACATAAACTTCAGTAAGAATCACTATGTTACATTGTATGATATGAATTCGAAATTCCAATCTTCATATTATGACAAGAGAATCAGCCCCTATTTTCACCACAAGAATATAAAGAAAAAGCGCCATTAATTGTAATCGATTGTTCCAATCAAAGGAATGCACTGCAGTCGACGGCCGTTGTTCTTAGAATTGAAATCGATGCAAATGCTAACATTCCTGCCAATACTGCAATTGATTGTGTAATTCTACATGACCTGACATTCACCTACAATGCATTAACTAGTACCGTACGATAACTCTAAACGAATAAAAATATGACTACATTTATTTCTTGACAAGAAGTTAGTATTTGATGTACAGTGCTTTAAAACATCAAAAACTACTTTTACTCCCAAAGAACTAGCAATCTATAACGGTACTTCTGTTTCGCATTATATCTTTAAACAGGCAACATGGCTAATGAATAACCATCATTGTATTAACTGGCGTGAAGGTTTTACACCAGTATTTACCTTCCCACATATTCTTCGACGTTCAACTGAAAATGCGAATGCTATATATGTCAAAGGGCGTGAGAAGGCAAGTTACATACGACAATTCGTATCCATACCTGTAATTGAACTCGATGAACAACCGTTATTATCTGCTGGCGAACCAAAATGCCTCTACCATACCAAATCACATTGTATATGTGCATTATCGAATTTTTATCACTTATTTAATGAATATTCCATGCAATAATTTTTAGTTAATGTATAATATGTAATAATTTTAATGAATATGTAAATATGTAATGCAATTTTTTAAATAAAACATTTATTTCACATACTAGTATTCAATAAAACTACATAGCAATACATAATAATTGATCATATTACAATTTCGAAAACCGTTCTTGAAATATTTTGCATCTATGCTTATCATTTAGAATAGGTGAAACTACATTACAACATTGTTTTACTTTTCTTTCAAAACGCATTCTATCTAAAACCATGGATTTCCATGCCTCCTGATACGTATATGACCAAACTACCATATAATGAATTTGATTGTTGCGTTCATTAATTGCCAATTGCCACCCTCTTTTTGCTGTTCAATATTGTTAGGGATAAACTCTTTTAGACTATCCACAGCAGTTTATTCTTCTTGTACTACATTCGAAAGAAACGGAGCAAGTACATGCGTAAATTCTTTTAAATTTGCACTGTAAAGGGCACGTATTACATAATTATCACACGACTCATTGTTAAGATATTTTTCACATATTTGATATCCTTGTTTATATTTTTTTAGCTAAACTATTGCAATACTCTTGACTGTATTCCCACGACCTGTGGATAGTCTCATGCTCGGCATCAAACTGTAATGCTGTGAATTCTTGCTGCAATCGCTGAATGACCGTATGTTTATCAGCGGCTTTAACCCAGTGCTGTCCCGCGTAACACATCCACATCTTCTAAAACTAATTGTCAACTAAACCTTATATATTCTACATCTACCTTATTTTTCATGTATACCCCCCTTCCTTTACCATCATTACGTAACGGCAATGTCGCATTCGTTATATCTCTAGAAATTCTTTTAGGGTTATAATGTATAATTTCCATCATTACTGCTATACAGTCACTTTTTGAATCCTTACGCCGCATAATACTTATTGAAGCATTGACTCGCGGATCTCCTGGTAAATATACAATATCCTTAATCAGATTATCATACAATATTTTATAATTGCCCTGCGCAGGTACGGATAATCTTTGTTCTATTAATGGGGTCAACGAGTATAATTCCACAACAGATTCCCACCCCAAATATACCTGCATGCCATTACCGTCTTCAACTTTTATAACCTTAGCATTGTCACCTATTATTTCAAAGGAAATCTTTTTAGATGCTACCTTTAATTTCCATTTCACATCATTAAACAGAAGACATCCACTTCGCATGTTACTAATTTTAATAACTGGTTGAAGTTCGCCGTCTAAATACAAACCAACACTTATATACTTTCTTTTAGATTATTTTAAAAAATACATTCTTTCGTTAAGTGTTCGCTTATTGTTACCGGCGACTTTCCACACAATTCTGCTTTGTTCATCGCCATATCGCCTACCTATTGCAAATAAAGACAAAATATAAATCATTCATTAAAAACAAAGGCGTAAATAACTACAAACAAAAATAAACCTGCTTCCATCTTTGAATTATTATGTCGTAATGCACGGTGTGGAACGTAAAATGACGCAACGATTCTACTATATATATAACTTTTCACTTCCGATGGGGGGATTCTCAGAAAAATTCAATCGTGATAAGGGGAATACGTATAAAATTCTTTCCTCCCACCCACCAATGACTGTTAACTCCGATAATTTTGCGCATATGCTTAATCATCCAGATTAATTTCTTTGTTTCATATTAGTATTAATTCCCAGCTCCAATAGTGGCGGCCTTGGTATTTTTTGCTTATACTTAACATCAATATTTATTCCTATGTTTCATATTAGTATTAATTACAAAACGATTACAATGTGT
>JAHWXV010535449.1:0-16080 GCA_024586415.1 Phrixothrix hirtus | reverse complement strand
TAATTACAGAATAGAACTGGTTGAAGAGGAGATGCTAAGTAGGGTAAAGGGCATGGGGCTTCTAGAAACTATATTAGTAATTATGTAACATTATCTAATATAAAATGCAATAGATATTTAATAGTAAATAATTTTAGTGGGTTGTTGAAATTTACCAAGTCTTAAGTAACGTTTAATTTTGGTCTAATTCTTGTAGCATACTGACTACTTCTGTTTTTCTCGTGGATATTTCGAATTATAGAAAATACAACATGACAAACAATAATACTTGCATCACCAAGCCTTGTACACGACATGAATGACTGACAGGAATGAATTTGTCAAGCTGCCCCGCGTTTTCCAATGTGACAGTCATGTCAGGTACGAAGACGCGTATCAATTTTAATTGTGTGCCATTTTGTATACACCAAAGTCAGGGATAGCTTCGAATATTTAGAAAATTAGTAATTTAATGATTAAGTAAAAATTGGTGTCGGATAACCCGAAGTTTCCGTTAAGCGAGATTCGGAACAACGAGGTCCTACCAAACTAAAATTCAGCTCAATTATTACTGCATTCTATTGTAGGCTGTCTATTAAGATTGCTTTGCAAGCTACTGCATCTTTATTTCTTTAGCTAACTTGAAATAATTAATAAATCATTTTCTGAGGCGTTCTAAAGTGAATGGTAAGTTATCAACAAAAATAAGATACAATAAACCAGCTCAAACTACTTCCCTGTGAAACAGACTGAATCGGATATCTAGCAGTGACGCTTCTATTCAATGCTACATATTGATTTCTAACTAACATTTACGATACGAATAATTTAATTAACTTTACGTTAGAACCAATAGATGTTAATGTTTTAATAGGACATCGTGTTTAAGTTTATTAAACAACGACTACACTCCATCGTCTACAATGTATTTTGGTTAGGAATACGTTAGTTTAAACTAATTTACCTTGCAAATACTCATATTATTCTACACAGATTCTATATTTTATCTGTGAAAATATTCCATTATACATTATGTTCAACAACTTAGTCAGTTGTGGAAATCAAGGCTAAAAGATTTATCAAAGTTCTCAACTTATCTAGGTATACACACATTTGTTTTTAACATTAAAATATATATAACTGTTAAGGGTTGCTTTTTAATGTTTCGTAATATTTTTTACATAAGGAGGACAGAACTTAGCCTTGTACTGCAGAATATTTTAAGCCATTGCAAATTAATCAATAGGTAAGGCTTCAAATGTCGGTAAAGTCATCGTGTCACCCTGTCAAATCAGAAGTACATTATAAATATTGAACATTGTATGCTAGATACATACCAACACGAAATGCATGGCGAGATAATAAATAATGTTTGTTTTACTTACAATTGGTATTACAATATCTCAACAATATATTTTGTCTGGTTGTCCAACTTTTTTCCTGTTTTTAATATAGCGCCAACATCCATTAATGTTAGCTTTTATTTGTATTTATACAGAATCTATAAAGTTTCATGTTACATGATAACCGAATACAGAGATCGTAGTCATTTGCATTATTGCATGTGATAACCCCATACATACCGAACTTTACAATGGCGATACCGGTTCCATTAGTAAACCACTTAGGAAAACTTTTTGCATTTCGACATTATATTTTTAGGGCTGGACTGTCTAATATCCCTAAAAAGTTGAATAATATTGGTCGATAACTTCCTCTGAAATTTAGTAGTATTTCAATATCGTCAAATTTATATCTCTATTTATAAGGTTCTACATAAGCAAATGATTCACATATTGAAAACTGCAATAATTATTTCAAGATTTGATACTCATATCTTACTTTATACGAAATTCTTTATTCTGGCAATACACGTAAATACGATACAATATTGTAACAAAATTGGTGATAATGTGTGTTATGAATCGCCCCAGTAGATTTCCGTTATAAGTCATGCCCTATATCAGATTACCAGTTTCAATGAGTCATTCCTTCTCAATTTTCCCTGTATATTCTAGAATGTAACCAAAGGAGTTATTTGTTTAAAAGTCTTTATTTATATTCACTAAATTAAAAATTATTTATTCGGCCGTATTAATCATGGACCTTCCATAGTCAGACACCTTCTGAATTGTCTAGTTTTTTATAGGATGATATTAACTTATTTGCTTAAAATTATATTTATTTTCGTAAATACTTGATAATTTTAATATACAATAATGTCATGTTCAATCTGTGAGATTATGTGCTTGTTATAGGAACATAAACTGGACAAATAATAATTGATATTACGTAAACGTTCTTATTCAGCCTGTATTTTGTTTATACCTACAATAAGCTAGATTTTTATTCAACGTACGCGTATACCCATTTATATTGTTAATGGTCAAATTATTTTTTTATAGGTACTGTTTTATTTCTTCTCCACGTTAAATTTAAGAACTTACTTTAGTTTAGCACCACCTATAGCGCATTGTTTCATTATTTTTTTTTAAATTATATACTATTTGCAGCATGACTTAACTGACATTTTCTTTGTTTTTGTTTTTGTATTATATTAATTAGTTATATGAGTAAAATAGGAAAAGAACATGCTTATGAACTGCTATTAGTTCATGTAAATATTAAATATTGGTTGTCGAAAATATACAAATTAAAAGAATTCCTAGACAATGTTAGTAAAACCCTGATATCATTGCCATAACTGAAACTTGGTTACAACCTAATGTATTCTCTACGGAAATCGAATTACATAATTATAAATTTGTGCGTGCCGACAGAAGCACCACTCGGGGTGGAGGATTTGGGATCTACATCAAAAATAATTTAGTTGTGTCTAGTTTAAGGGTTCTATAGAGTAGATTTATCTCAATAGCAAAATAGCGCAAAGGAAATGAAGGATTTTTTGTACAATTTTGTAGTTGAAACATTACTTATGTATACACAAAGTATGTAAGCACAGGCTGGCTTGGCGATTTATTTTTGTGCTACTTTATTAGTTATTGAATTAAACTAATTCATTTAAATAATCAATGCAAACGATAAAGTGGTTATTTGTTTCATTAGTACAAAAATACTTTATTTCGGAACGAGTAAGCTCACGTGAAATACTGTTAACGAATTCGAAATCACATCTTTTGAACAAATTAAACATATATTTTCTCCAACTGTAATTTACGAACTATAACTTCCATAAAAGATTTAAAATTGAAATAAAGATGCCAATTGGATTACGCATAATGTTGTAATGAACACTAAGCTAAGATTTAAAACCCATTTTAACATAATAACTTTTAACGCTTTGCATAATAAAGTAGTAACAGTACCTTTTTTAGCAGATTACTCCAAAGCATGCGCCACAGTTAATCTGTTGCTTTTAGTTCTGCACCATTGCGGATTCTCAGTTCTCATAATTAACTTCTTTACTAAGTACATGAAAAATCTCTAGCAAGCTGTTGTATATAATAACAAAAGGTCTAGTTATTTGGATATTACGTCTGGTGTCCCTCAAGGTACTATTTCAAGTCCAATCCTATTCGCCTTCTACAACTCCAATTTCTGTAATAATGTACAGTTTGGCACTGAGTACCTCTTCCCGCATATGAAACTTACAAGTTCTTGCTGAAATATCGCAATATCACTTTCTTAAACTCAACCCAGGAAAAACCAAAGCAATTGCCTTCTCAAGCTCCTGCATTTACATTAGTATCATCTTCGAAGTAAATATTAACCTTGGTGACACCAAACTAAAATTTTCAGACAAAGTTCTAAATCTTGGATTAATAATAGACAGAAACCTTAGATTTAAAACACATATTAGTCAATGTGTCCACAAAGCATTTAGTAGGCTTCCAATTATTTTACACAAAAGAGATTCTCTTCACTTGCGTATCAAAGAAATGCTATGTGAAAGTCTAGTCCTTTCACATTTTAATTATTAGGATGTAGTTTACGGAGCCTATTTAGACTCTATTAATGTTAAAAGAATTCAGAGGGTTCGGAATATTTGTCTAAGACTTATATATGGAGTTCTGCGAACTACACATAAAATATCAAATAAATTGAACGTCGCGAGTTGGCTTAATATGTCAAATCGCAGATATCTGCATAAGGACACCTGTTACCACAAAATAATTACGAATAAGTGCTCGCAGTATTTTTATCGAAAAATATCTTACCGTACGATGTTCATCACCTGAATCTGAGACACAGAGGACTTCTCGCACTTCCACCTAATAGATCAAACGTATATAAAAGATCATTTCCATATACTGGAACAAAATCTCTCTGGAATGTAAAAAATTAAACTCGGTACAATTTAAGAAAAATATACGTAATTACTACTCGGACAACAACAAATAATTATACTCCAAATATATTTTTGTGCTACATAGTCATAAGCATGTTTCTTATATCTTATTTCTCATTGAATATTTCTTGTTTGTTAATTTCCTATTAACACTTGGTTAGGCTTTCTTTACGAAAAATAAGTGTGTGTATGTCTATTCGTTTATACACATATATCGTGTACTATATTGTATTAGAATAGAATACCTTTTGAAAAGGTAATTATAATGAATCAACCAAAGGTTAGGTGGAAAAGCAGCTGGAGTAGCCAGCTGAATTTTGTCTCATATATATTTTTTCTTTTACATTTGCCAGAAACCCTTTAAATTAATAGATGCGTTTATTATTATTATATTATAGTTCACTAACAGTAAACGTTTATATTTCTATTGATTTAAAACGGCTATATTTACCAAAATAAGATTCTTAACAAAACTAAAACTAAAAGAACTTAACTACTATCTATATGGAAAGAAATATTCTAGAGCACGTAGGTAAAATCAAAGACAAAATTAGCCATAATACTGATTTAATAAACTCTAATTCCATGACACATTTCTGTAACTTTGAATTAATTTAAATATGTTGCGCTAATGAATCATTGGTGAGTACATCATTTATTATAGTCCGTTGGAATGTTCTGGAAACTTCTACAACATTCTTATTATTTCTAATTTAGTTATACTGCTCCCTCCTTAAGAGTATTATGTCCCGTAACTACCACCTTAGTGATTTCTCTTGCAATAGTCCTATATTTATTTGCGAATGCCAGGATCTGCACTGCGAAGTATACTTTCAGACACATTTCCTGAAAAATTGGTCGTCCACAGATTTCGTTGTTGATGGAGTTCCTCTAGTATTTTGATAACGGCGTCTTGAACCACTACCTCTAATATATTCCGAGCTATGCCGCAATGAAGGTGGTTTAGACCGCAATCAAGCTTGGGTACGGCCACTTGTTCGTTATGTCGCAACCATTTCACTATGTTTTGAAACAAGTTGCACCTTTTAGAAGTAAGATGTAGGTGTGCACTTCGCCATCCTTGAAACACCTCTTCAAGAATTTCCAGATGTTCATCGAAAAACATATGTCCAAGTGTACCATGTAACACCGTTATGAAAGCCCTCAGGATCAATTCCGTTAGTCATTCAAACGTTGCTGTTCTATTGCACAAACTAAATGGCACCAATTTAAACTGCCAGAGACTAGATTCATTGGTGAATGCTATCCTTTCCTAGTGTTCGAGTTCCTTACTGACTTGCCAACATCTATTTCTTATGTCTAATGTTGAAAACCCGTTGGAGCCGGAAAGCGTGACTAAAGTTGTTGTTAATTCTGGATAGATGGTGACTGTCTTTTTTAGCCATATGTTTGAAGCGATGGTAATCCAAATCAAATATAACCACATTCCATGTAAAACTAGTGATAACCAAGTATTGCTGAATGGCTCTGTTATTCCTTGTCGGGCCATATTCTTGGTTATTCTTCCAGTTTCTTGTCGTTTCGGGTTTGGCACGCACATTAAGTAAATCTTTTACAGTCACAACCTTCTCATCGGTTTTCATAAAATATGTCACAGATGAGATAGGTGTATAGATTCCTAATTCAGTGGCATTCTTTAGTGTAATTTTTAACATATTAACATTCGTGAAACGAACGAGTGTCGTATCCTTGGCTTTGATTAACGCTCTTCCAACTATAATACTAGGGTCAATATTTATGTTAGTTTTTAGGATTTATATCCATCCTATCTAGGAGTCCACATACAGTTGTCCCTTGACCATTGTTTCGCTTCTTGGCGGTAGCGCCACCTCCTCTGCTAGAATTATTTTTATTGCATGGTCATCTCTTCATTTAATAAGTATCTCTTCGTCATCAACTTGTACAATGTTAATCTTCAAGTCTAAAGGCAAACGCGAACTCAGGAATTATATAGATATACAATATGATCGTCTTGTCACTATCACTTATTAGTATGCGATGCGTACGCTACCTACAACCGATCTTAATATTTGTAATAACTTCACCATCAACACTTGCACGTTTTGCTGTAGCCGTATGCAATTGTATCTGCTAAATTTATGTTGGTTTCTAGGATTTCTACCCATCCTATCTATGAGTCTCCATGCAGATGTCCCATAACTATAGTTGCGCTTCTTGGCAGTAATGTCACCTCCTCTTATTCACTTATTCACTGCGATTGATCCAACTATGTAAGTATTATTCGATTTACTTTTACCGATAACACTTGAATGGTAACTTCCAGCATATGTTAACAGAGATCGATATTCGTGCCTACATATCGACTATGGCTAGTTTGCCCGGTGCTCTATATTATTGGTGGGACTAGGTGCAACCGCTGGCAATATTTGTGTGTATATCCCCATTTTCTACATTTCCAACACCGTGCTTATTGACCTATTGATCTTTGTACTTTAATTATTTATAACTCTGTGTCTTCAAAAATCTCAGCACTAGACTTCTCTTCTTCAATGGCACGTACACGAACGTTACCCGTCAATGTTCTTCTGGGTGCTTGTGAGTCCAGTTCATGAGTCGCCACGCGAACGTGCTAATCTCCATGCCTGCTATATTTCGGAATCTCCAAGGCCCTCCACATATATTTACAACCCAATTTGTTTGATAAAACTTAATGGGGCCGTTGGGTATGCTAATATCGCTAGTCGTGCAATTTGAATGTCAAATTCCTGGGGATTCTCCCCAATATTTGACACTAAATTCCTTAATGGGTCACAAAAATCTGTTGCGGATGTTTTATCATGGTATTATGGCATCGTTTGTAGAATGTCTAAAACATCCCCACGTAAAGCCGCTTTAAAGAAATTGACTTTTCATCAATGGTCAATCTATTCGCTGTTGCAGATACCACGAATTGTTCATAATAAATGACTCGGGATGTCTTTGCGTCATACGCGTGTGCTTTAATGTGTGTTCTAGTGTTAGTATGCCATTTTAAGCATCAGGAAAGCACTAAACCTGCTGTATATTCAATTTTGTTGATTTTTCATGAGTAAAATAAGGTACTTCCTTTTTATGCATGCTGACTTTGATAGTGACAATGACTAGGACAAGTTTTAGGTGTTGTTTATTACACTCCTTAGTTATGTCTCAATATTTTGTTAATGTACCATTGTTAATTTGTTTGCCTCGTCTTCTTGGAATATAATTTCACTTAATTTAAATTCTTATTTTAGTGCATTTTTACTTAATTTACTGTCATTGTGTGTATTAGCTTGTCCGATTTTGATTTTTTATTGCAATTTATTTTGGTTCTAATTGATGGATATCATTTCTTCTTTTAAGATGTATGCAATTCTTCTTGCAATGTATTTTGATTGGAATCCAGTTCCGCTTGTAATTTAGCTTAATTGCATTTTATCTCTTCTTGTAATTTATTTTGATGATATTCCATGTTTTCTTGATTAGAATCAATTTTGTACTGCATGCTTTGCAGAAATCCGTTAACGAATGCATATTATTATAAGGAATTTTCGTCATCGGCATGTAGAAAGCAATTAACAGTAGCTTTTAATTATTAATAGCCTGACACCAATGTATCGAAGCTAATTAACTGCTCAAAAGTTTTTATTTATATTCACTAAATTATAAATTATTTATTTATAGATATTCAACTTAAGTATTTGTTTTACAATGCACTAATAATACATTTTTAGATTTATATTTATTTGAAACAGCTGCTTAATAAGATGAGTTTCTTCGTAAAACAAAAACTAAAGTAATTTAACTGTTATTTATATGGAAAAAATATATTCTAGAACATGCAGGCAAAATCAACATTAAAATTAGTTATAATGCTGATGTGATAAATTCCAGAGTCATGATTCATTGCTTCAACTTAAATTGTAGTTAGTTATAAATTGAAGTAATGAGTCATTGGTAATTACATCATTTATTTCTAATTTTGTTACAAATACACGAATCGCTGCTTAGTTGGTTAGTTCTGGAATGAAAATTGAAATCTAAATATATTAGCGAATGAATTTCCCTGCCAAATACATGTTACAATAGATAAATGTGTACCTACGTGTGCTATATTCGTAGCTACAGAGAGAGCAATAAAAAAGCAAGATCAATGGAAACCATGAATTTTTGAAGGCATGTGTGGGATGATTAACTATAATTTTTGTTCCGTCAGATTGACTACGAGTTGAAAATAACTGTAACAATTCGACTGTTACGTCAGATTTAGTATTGTCACTGAATTCGTTTTTAATCGATAATTTTACTAAAATGCAAAAGAAACAAAGATATTATAATACATTCCCGAACTGCTATACATTTCATATCGCAGCAAAGACGTATTCGTTTCCTTAAATTTTCCGATAGGCTATTTAAAATAGCTGAAGCAATGCCTTGATTTTTTTAGACATTGAGTTTCCCAATTAATGGAGCTTTATAGATTATTCTGACAAACCGATTTTTTAGATGACGAATCAAGAAGGAATCGGGATGACAACATTTGGAGAACACGCGAGCCATAAATTGTAGTCAATCTCCCTATCGTCGTAAAATTGTTAAAAAAATCATTGCTTGTTAGCTTTCTCTTGCTGAAAATAACCACTGGTAAGTTTTTGTTGTGCAGTAGCTGAATAAATGGCGTCAACATGTGACGAACATAAAAATTTGTATTTACCTTTTCTTGAAAGAAAGTGAAGAAAGCTTCTTCATCTGAATGTTGTAGGGTTTTTCTACAAATCTATCTGTTTACTCAGGTTCTTCTAAAGTTTAGGGAAGTTTTCCATTATAACTCTAACACATCCTACAATTTTTTCTGTTCGTTTAATTGGTTTTCCAGATCTTCATTTCCTCCCAATACAACCTGATTCTCGAAAATTTGTCACAATTCTGAAACTGACTTCAAAGACCGTTTCAAAACTACAATTTCGTTGGGGTAATTGCACCCTAAATTATTCGTAACATTTTCGATGTAAATACCGCTAATTCATTATTCTCACTCTTAAACCCATTTATGATGTACAATATCAGTAAAATTGCTTTCCGTTCAACCGTAAGCATTTTAACCACAAACCTTTAAATTGATGTTAATCTGACAGAACCACAATTACACCTAGCAATATTCGGCATGCCTTTGAAATTGCATGGCTTCCATTGATCGTGTTTCTCATTTCCCTCGTGCTACTATATGTAATGCTACTTTTTCCTGTCCTATATGAAATATAGGTAAAAGAAAAGGTATTGTTTTCAACCAAAATTTTCGAAGTCGAAATTTTAACGCAAATCGACGATTTCGGGTTTCAGGTTTATGGAAACTGGTCTGTGTATGTATGTATGTGTGTGTGTGTGTGTGTGTGTGTGTGTGTGTGTGTGTGTGTGTATCTGTGTGTGTGGGTGTGTGTACGTGTGTGCGTGCGTGCGTGTACGTGCGTGTGCGTGTATGTGCCTGCGTGCGCGTGCGTGTGCGTGCGTGTGCGTGCGTGCGTGCATGCGTGCATTGGCGTGTGTGTGTGTATGTGGGTGTACGTGGGTGCGTATGGAGTTGTGTGGGTGGGTGCGTGCGTGCGCGTGCGCATTCGTGCTCGTGCGGGTGCGTGAGTATGTGTTTATGTATGCGTGCGTACGCGTGAGTATTGCATGCGATCCGTTTGCTGGGTTGATTTATGGTTTGTTATTAATAATTAATTGGATAGCGCGTGTTAGCTTTGAACAATGCAACAAGCAATATTTTAAGCTGCTTACAAAATTTCGAATTTGAAAGGTTGTTTCCACTTGTCAACTTATTAAAAGGGTCGAGTAACTTTCTGAAGATTATATACGATTATCCTGTAACTGTACCTTGCGCACTTGTATTTATTTTTGCATGAGCCAAAACCAGACTATAGTTTTTACAAACATTTATTATTTCAAATATAAATAAAAGATATACATACATATATACAAGTTTTCATTAAAAATTAAATTTTAAAACAAATAATTAACAATTTTTCTAATATCAGGCCCTTAACCCCTGTTACCTGATTTGCGGCGTAATACTTTTTCAATGTTTTAATAATGTTTTTAAGTTTTCACTTGCTTCATGTCCAATTTTCTTAGTAAGTATAACGTTTATAAAGTTGGTAAATTCGGAGTATTGCGTGCTTTTCTCGGTGAATTTGGTGAATCGGGCTACCCAAATTTTCCTTGATTTTGGGTCGTGTATTTTTATTGCCTTGTGCTGATTTTGAAAATGACGTCTTCGCTGAAATTGAATCAGTAAGTAAGATATCAAGAACTATTTATCAACTAATCGATTTCTTTACCTTACACTGGACTTACAATAAGTTTAATCTAATTACGTAGAATTAAAGCTGGAACCCAACGACTTCGATTTCTGATGGTGCAGGATCTTGTATAACTTGTCGTTTCGATCACTACGAAATTTGTACAAAGTCCTTTTAGCCAATCCTGTCCAAGTGTTTTAAAAGTTTGTCTGTTTCTTTCACTCTAGATATTTTGCGTATTTATCGGTTTTCGAGATTTTCCCAAAATTGGCTAAAACGGTTGTTTTTAAATTTATTGTGTTTTTTAGAGATTTAAGACCCTTGCATATAATTTAGGCGGTTACTCGAAAAGTTTCCGTAAATCAAGTAATTAAAAAAGTTTCACCGTCAAGTCTGAATAAAATAACTGTGAAATTAACAGTTTTAGCTAAATGAAAATTTATACTTGAGGTAATAATTGCTTTTGTCCGCAAAATCGAATATCTGGAGGTACCACTCTATTTCTATCATTTTTAGGAGTTCTTCATTTTGACGGTTTTCTTGAAATCGGCCCTAAACGTGTTTTTTAAACTTACCATGATTCTTAGCCACTTAATATACTTTTGTATTTACCAAGATGTTTCTCCAACAACTAATCACATGGAAATCAAAAGCTATATTTAAGTTTCCTATCTTCCGTATCTTTCAAATCACCGCAAGTGCCACTTTATTCTTGCAATCTTTAAGTGTTTTGTGATTTTCTCGGAAACGACTAAAACAATATTTTTGTAACTTGCTACGGTTCTTACGTGTTTGACATCATTTTACGTGAACGTAGAGGTTTTCCTGAAAAAATACGTTGAAACAAGTTATCAGAGAAAACCTCTAGAGTTAAGCAAGGTTTTACGTGTCTAAACATGGATGGGTAACGCTTAGAATTATTATTACCCATAACCGTAAACAATATTTTAATGATTTGTGGATATTTCTGTATTTGAATAACTGTGTACGTAAGATTTTCTTGCGTATGATATATTGTGACAAAATTAGAAACAATAAAAACTCAACGAAACACTCTGGTACAATTCAGAGGGTTCCTTATAATTACGATAGATGCTGTAATCACAAATGATTCATTACTGTAACCAATATATGTCTAATTAAATTTAAGGAATGAGTCACGATATTTCATTTGTTACATCATTATTATGGCTAATTTTATTCTCTACTAATCTACAATTTTTCTTTAACATACTAGACTTTCCTCTTCCTATATAAATAGCAGATTAAATTGCCTTAGTTGTAGCATTAATTAGGATCTTCTCCTGTTAGTTACTCTGATACATAAATATAAACGTTTGTTGTTAGTGTTCTGATAAATAAATATTTAAACAAATAAGTGTAAATAAGTGGTCCTAATATTAGTGAATATATTTAAAGATGATTTAAATAATGAACTAGTTTCATTACAATACAGATGCAGTAATTAAATAACAAACCACACACTAAATTAAATCACTGCTGATCCTATATCACAAAGAAGTTATTAAAGTTCCTGCTGGTATAGAAGCAGTTTCCACAAAATACTGCTATCTATTTTTAGAAGCTGTTACATTTTGTGTGGAAACGCTTTGAAGAGTAGAGACCTGCTAGGAGTCAATTTAATACTAAATGAAGGAATATAATGACTTAAACAGATGTAATTTTTATTTTACTCAGATGTAAATGCATTTTTATATCTGTGTTTTGTGTTGGATTGTCATCCTTTGCTATATTAACGGCGTTGCACATTAAATGAATATATAGAAATAACATAATATTATCTACTACAAAAAAGTATTGGTTTATACGTTAATCAAGTATTAATTATATATCTATATACCTCTGACCTAAAAATATTCTATCTCTAAAATGCATCCCTATACTACCATGTCAAAGTTCAAAGATGAGAATATGAGTCTATAATAGACAAGGGGAATAAGTTCGTATTTTAACGTAGGTAAGGTAAAATGAATTTTAAATTTAAATCATTTATATAAACGTTTTCAACTAAATTATTTCACCGTAAATCAAAGTTCGTTTATATTCTACTAGTTTACTTAGTTATTTTAATTAATGTAGTGTACGTGAACAGGAGAGTTCCTTTTTGAATCAAGTTTCGTTGTTAATTTTGGTAACACCTACAACCAGATTAATTTTACCACGATATTCTATTGAATTTCCCATTAACAATTTTACATAAAGTTATCTTAAGCTGGATATTATATGAATAAGGAATTTTGTATTGTGAATAGGCGATTATTCATATATATGAAGCAACAGGATCAATATTCTCTATTTCCGATTATACTCGCCTAGTCCAATAAATATTGATCTATTTGTCAAAAGAGATTTGTTTCCCTAATTAGCAGGTTTACTTTATCACAATTTACAACATTTATCATAAATAAATGATAGATCTACAGGATAGAATGTTTGTGATGGATTTAAAAATAAACCGACAATCTATCCTTTATTTTCTAACATAATATATTTTCTGAATAAAATCTATAAGAGCGGCTTCTGTAGTAAATACTTCTCGAAAGACATTTATATTTGTTCAGAATATTCAACCTTTAGGATAATTTTAAACCTTCGTACATATAGTTTTGGAAATTGTTAAGTTACTTAAGTAACTGTATGATCAAAGTGCAATGATAGATAGCCATAAAAAACAATATAGTTCCATTTTTTCCATAAACTAAATTTGCGTTGAAGTTTTTGGCAAAATCGAGAATAAGGCTCGTCAGATGTTTTTAAGATGGAATGGCATATTTTCAAAATGAAATCATGAATGTTATTTTTTAATGCATTAAAAATGAAATACTGCTGTTGATTGACGGTTGTTCAAGATTAAATGTTTATAGGCAATGCAAAGTTTGATAAACTCTCATTTAGTAATTAAACAATTGTATTTACTTAATTACTAAAATAATTACTCTTACAATATCACTTTTGTTAATTCTGTTACTACATTATAGATGGTGATCTAATTTAAATAAACAGTCTATGAATGATCTTGTAATTATGTTTACATAACCCTCATTTGACTTCAGCTTTATTTATATTTGCCAAATTAATACCACAACACTTTTAAAATTTAGCGTAAATTGATAAAAATTTTAACTACAAAAAATGTTTCTTAGATAAAATTTTCAATACCAAACAAACAACAAATAAACGTTTTATAAATTAAACCCAGCAATAATAACATATGTCATTTAGAAGAAATTGTTATATAGCATGTACTTCGGTTATATATTCTACTTTCTACTTTTACTGCACCCTGTTTTGTTACCTACCGTTTCACTGGCGCCAAATAAGTTATATAATTAAGAAATCTATCAGTATATTCTAATTACATAGGTTACCAGATTTAAATTCCTAATTTTGTGTCAACAATGTAATCATAATTTACGTACCACGCTTCGGAAAATACATCCAAGGTATTTAGAACCTTCTACCCCTTCAACAATTTCCAATAATTGATAATAGTCCTCCTCGATGAAGTACAAATTTCTATATGAAGACCCTATGTTAAATGTTTCTGCATTAACAGATTTAAATTCACAACTTCTTGCACATTGAGGCCGTAATTTAAATTTTGCTTTTGCGTTATGAAGATTTCCGCGTTACTATGATCATTGATTTTATATCTAAAATCAATGCTATAATATAGACATATACATATTTTCCTGTAGGATCACAAAATATTTTCGTTTTTCGGAGGTTTTCGTTTTAAACGGGTTCCATATTTACAGGTTTCATTTACGATCCAATGTTCTATTTAATTCTGTATTTATTTTATTTATCGGTTAAAATGCCTAGGATTATTATTTACTTTTAATCCACTTTTTATATTACATTTCCTACTTTCAATCCAAACGTAGTGTCGTCCTCAGAACTCCTCTAACGCGTATTTTAATAAATATATTGTGATTTTGTTTTACACTAAAAATATAAAATGTTATTATATTTTCTTTATAAAAACTTTTGCTACAAGTAATTATGGTATTATATAAATAATCTAGTTAAGGTCTATATTCACACTACAGACAAAAAATTAATACCCTAGGAAATTCAATTTGATATATAATATGGTGAAACGCATGTATTGTAAACTTGATGAAAAAACTTCAACTAGTTTTTGAGATAATTTAAAAAAATTATCTATGTCCGACAGATTTTGATGAAATGAAACATTTTCAAATGTATATATATATATATATATATATATATATAAATTTTTATAAAAACACATTTATAATTAATTGTTTTATGGTATAAAAAAATAAAGTTGCACAATGTCATATTTTATACATTTAACATTTCAAGATAATATGTATAATTTTTACATAGTTGTCAAGTGTAATATTTTCTTCAGCAGAATTATTATCTTGTAATACTTTCATGTAAAATATTGTTCAAAACCTCTTAATTCAATTGAGATCAAATTAAATTAATTTAACAATAAAAATGTTTTAACGTGAAAAACACAGTCTAAATCAAAAAGTCATGATTCACTTGCGTTTTTCAAGATATTACTAATAATAGTATATTTTATACCAAGGCACTAAAGTGCGTCTTTTAATCCCGAGAGAGAAGGTTTATTTCTCGAGCGACAACGTGGTATATACATTATTTTTTGCACTTTCAAAAAATTTGAAATCAAATAGGTCAAAGAAAGTAAAATTATATGATTTTGAAATAAACAGATCATACGATTTATTAATGCATGCTTCACGTCAAATGCTATTGGAATTTAATTTACGAAGTGCTATAGAAACGCTTTCAGTAATATGCAATTTTGATTGGTTAATTTTTGTTATTACCGTGGTGAGCGCGATTAAATTTACTTTATCTCCCTAGGGCCTAAATTAAAATTTTACCGCCTTGAGATTAAAAGTAGGACTTTAGTTACGGGAACAAGTAACTAAAAGTGACGTTTTTGTCCCTAAAGTGCAAAAATTTGTTTTGAAATAAGTAACCTATTCTAGAAACAAAATAGATAAGTTCAAAGAAAGATTAAGTTTAAAACCTTGACACTTTGTGTATAGAATAAAATGGATGACGTTCCTAAAATAATGAAGCATACCGAGATTCATAGAAAATAGAAATGACGACAGAAATTACAAAGCAAGAATATCAAAATACGCAAATGAGATTTGTCAACTTCAAAAAGGGTAGTAGAAATCTGTACTACATGAAAAGTTGATAGAAATTGTCACAAGACGAAATCGCAATAACAGATGTGACAGAAACACCAGTGTTTTAGCAACGGCCGGCAAAGCTACAGTGGAGCGAGGCGTGGTTCTACTGTACTGCGAAGCCAAACACTGTCGGGAAAATAGGTCTAAATCGGTAAAATATGGACGCCACTGTTTTCAAGACCACTGTAGACAGGTAATGTTTAAAGAACACCCTGTATATGTCATGATATAATTGACCTTACCTTATAAACGGAAAACAGACGCT
>JAHWXV010535441.1:0-10731 GCA_024586415.1 Phrixothrix hirtus | reverse complement strand
ATTTTTATGCTGAATTAACTGCTTTATATTTATATCTAATAAACTCCTAAACCGATTCTTCCAATGTGTTTATTCAACCCCGGTTAGTTACGAGACCTCAACCAAATCATGTTCATTAAACAACCAACCCCCGATTTAACAAGCTCGGTAATAATTCAAACAACTTCGTAACAATATTCATAAAAAAACGTACACATATATAGTGGAAAACTATACAAACCGGGACCCGCTTTAGACAGTTTTTATTGTAATTGATTGATACTTTATAATGAACTTCATTAGTGTACCTTCAGTGATAGATTGTCACCGTATTTCTAACAGGTGCACCGCAGATTAGAATTATGGATTGACATAGTAGTTAAAAGAATTGTTCTTTATAGTACACATTATGTATTTAGTTGGAATTAGAATTTTCGTTATAAACAAAGTTATAGATATGTGTTAAAAAACTCATTAAATGCTTTTCCATTGAATGGTTCAACAAAGCCTTCACAGTAGACTCAACGTCATTTATACATATCACCGAGTTATATCGGTGTTATGATCGTTTTGTTGAGTGTATTATTTCTTCTATCTCAATAGTAAAAATATCTTTATCGTTATTTAAAGTCCCACATTTGCACATAATCGACAGAACGTTCCATTTTAACATTTACAAACGACATTGTGCATTTTTACGGGCACTTTATTGTAGTCAATGCTTGCATATACATTTGCCATGTTAGGAATGTCAGACAAAAAATGTATTTATATTTTACTGAGCAATATTCATAAAAGGCTGGTTATATTAATATAGTACTAATTCTGTTATTATCGATAACAAACGTTTTAATAGGACGAATGTTAAATGCTGAACATGCAATACATGGAAAGGTATTCTGAAGTACTCGAAAATCTTTGTTGTCTCAAGAATCTTTTAGTATATTCATTTAACTCTCTTCCTAGTTTTTTAGTTTTGACGTTCTGTTTAATTAATTTTGTTGTTTGCCCTAATTGTCTTATTTCCTAAAGTTGTAAATATATATCCATGTTAACTATTCATCAGAGTACGTGCGGAAGGAGGTGCTAATTATTAGTGTTTAATATTTTGGAAAATGCCTTTATCCTTTGTAGAACTATTGATCAATTGAACAACTTCTTTACCCAATAAGCAACAAACTCAAAATCAAAGCGTACGCTTATAACAAATTAAACTTCTGAGGAAATGAGTAAGATAACATAATGACCAAATTTGCAACAATAAATAAGGGCAAAAGATCAGTATTGTTCCAAAGCTCTACTTATACTACAGCAACTTGTCTTAGAAGAAAATACTAATTACATTCTCTTACATATATGAAAGTATAGAGGTCATGTTTTCGGTCAAAATTTTCGATGTCCAGTTTTAGAGGAAATACACGTTTTCGGGTGCCCTGAATCCGAGAAAAATGTTTTTAGAAATTGGTCCGTGTGTGTTTACGCATGTGGTCAATATATTTCAAAAACCAAACGTCGTGGAAAAGTAAAATTTTATATATAACATTACTACTACCTTAGAACTTCCGTGTATGGATTTTGTTAAAATGGAATGACGTAAAGTGCCACTTTGTTCTTGTGATTTTTAGGTTCTTTGCAAATTTTTCGAAAACGGTTACAACGATTTTTGTAAAACTCGCCACATTTCTTGCGCTTGTAATACTATATTACATGAATTAATTGGTTTCTCTGAGAAAATTTGTTGAAGTGAGTTATTGAAAAAATCTCTAGAGTTAAGTAAGCTATTGTCTGGCAAGTAACTTGGATGGGTGGCCGTTCCAATTATCGTCCTCAACATAAAAATAAATTAATATTTTAAGGATCTGTGTGGATTATTTACATACTTAGTTACTTTTTATTTAAATCTATAAATTATATTTCCTTTAAATGAGCTCAAACTTTAATTATAAAACTCTTAGTACATGTATAAAGGAAATTATAAATGAATGAATTATTTATGCTTTTAAATTTATTTTAGAGTTTATAATTTAGGTGTATAGAATAGTCACTCACGTCAATAAATTCAAATTAAATTTAAAATGTGTAAGAGAAAGTCGTGTGTTGTCTCACAACAGATTTTGTTTTATTAAATACACTGGATTATTTTCTTTTCCTGGCGTTCTGAAGAAATTGTATAATACTTGAATTTGAAAACACTTTTAGAGTTCAGCAAAATATGTCGACCAATAGTTATTGTAGAAATTTTATTAAATTGACTAAAAACATAATACTGTAAAATACTCAAGAAAATATTACGTTATCAGAATAAAAACAAATTAAGAAATAACTACATACTAATTATTCATTATTAAAAATTATAGAGTATTGTATTGATATGCATTATAAAATTGTCACTAATTGTAGTATTTTCTGTTTTTAAAATATAAACAGAAACTTTAAGTGATTTCCATATATAAGACATCAATATATAATATAAGCTATTTTAGAAGCCGTGTAAACTAGCTTGGTAGATATGTTAAATTATCTTCGAAGATATAAGCTTTATATCATGCCGTAGCAATACAAGTTGCACAAATGGAAATGTTACATATGGAGCAACAGAATTGTTTAATAAGGCACTTAAGATACGGCTACACTGCAAATTCAATAGATTCCTTATATTCTTTTTATTGATTTCAGAATTAGATCAGATTAATAGCAACTACATGGCACAATAACAAGGGTTTGCGATTGCTTTTACAAGTAAAAATTACGTTTATTTATATAGTAGTTTACTAATTAACTACCAAAATAAATTAAAAACTAAATAAATTGAATAAGTTATTAGTCAAGATAGCACTGCAGATATAGCAATTAAAACAGTATGTATTAGTTAAGAACCGGAACAAATTGGCGTGCGCGATGAATATACCAACGTATAGTAAAATTTCCAAACAGTATTGTGCATTAAATTCAAATAACAATTGGTTACTCCCAAAAACAACCCTGATTAAGGTATTACTCCTTTATTGTAAATCTGTAAGGATTCTATTTATAATAATCTATAATAATCTATAATAATGTTGATTAAACTATTTGAAAGAACAAATAATAAAACTTAATAAAGAAGAACACATGAAACTAAATTATTTACTACGTAATACATGTGTTCTGACAAAATTGAAGATTTCTAAATTTTGAAATAAAGAAAGATACTTTAATTACAGCCAGATGGTAAAGCTATGGGTATATAAGAGGGTAATTCGTTCAAACCAACATACGGTTAAAATAATTCGATGGAACTAGGAATTAGTTAATTGTACTTCAGGTAATGGATTACGTACTGAACGTAATGCTTTGACCACATGAGTATGGCGGTTATTTCTTACCTAAAATACCATTTAAATAAGCAGTTCGGCAAAAAATCAAAGTTAATTGGATTGTGAGTCGAAGGTTGAAAATTGGCTTCTAATTTACTTAAGATTGAAAATACAAAGATGAATGAGAACAATTAAATAATTAAATAATTTGTTCGTAATTCACACTGTCTATACCAATTTTAAGCACTTTGTCTATAAAAATATGTATACTAATTATTCCACTGCTTAGTGAAGAAAATTAGCGTTATTCCGACTTTGCAATAATTTCAGTCAAATTTAACGCCTCAAATATTTACAATGGTGTTCTGCTGAAAGGATTTAGATAAATTTTGCTTAATGGTTCTATAATAAGGCAGAATAATTGGAAATAACTGTATGACTTGCTGACCGGTGTCAAATTAGTTATTCTGAATGATGAAAAGGGATTCCCTCATCTGAATTTCTTAGTTACGATAGAGTGTATGGATGTTTCGCAAGTAAAGGTAACCTTCCATCGCGTCGCCAAAATACATGGCCCATACGATATATCACTGCTGGATAGCTAAATTAAATACTTTGATTTAGAAGCAAAGAAGAGATAAAATAAGTACTGATTTACATTTCAATTATGATGTTTCCATCACGAAACCTATACTGCTAATTATAATTAGACTTCTGCTTACATTTAGCATATGTTGTTACAATAAAAGTAAAATATCCTGTAAAAAATAAGGATGGTGGTAAGGATATTGCTTAAATTTAGCGCATACCATTTGTCAGAAGTACTTCAATGTATATGTGACCATCTTTGACCTGAAGTGTGATATCACTGGAACTTTACTGGCGCGATGGCACATGTTTAAAACCCCACATTCTTTTTATGCTAATTAGATACGTTTTATTTCAAATGTAGCAACTTTTTCTTATCAACGTAGAATAGTCAGGAACGTTCTGAATTATTTTTAATATTCTTGATTCTATAAAAGATAAGTACACAACTTCTTTGGATCTTAATTGAATTTAAATAGTAATAGGGCATGTATAACAAAAATAATAAAAATGATAGTCTGTCCACAAATTTTAATGATAATAGGTTGAGAAGAAATTTTGTTTTTAGGAAATACAACATTTTGCACTACTTTAATTGATGTTTCAGCTATAAATAACAATTAGACCTCTACAGGTGCAAAAGCAAGTTTTTGTATGTATAAATTAATTGAACAACAGAATTACTTCCAAGCAGAAATTAACAAGTATTGAAGGAATAATTTGCGTATTGAAGTAAATAAATTAGTTAAATAAGGATTTACATCCTACAAAAAATTATTTGATAGTTATAATTTAATTTCATAGAATTGTTGTTTATGTTTAACTAATTTATTTACTTATTAATTTCTTTTTTCAATACGCACTTTATTTCTTGAATACTTGTTAATTTGCTGCCTAGAAATAATTCTTTTATTTAATTCATTTATACGTATAAAGACATGCCTTAGCACCTGTTCATGCCTATTTGTTATTTATAGCCGAAACGTTAATTAATGTAGTGTAAAATTGTAGATCTTCTAAAAGCCAAATTTCATCTCAATTTATTATCACTAAAGTTTATGGGTAGACTACCATTATTATTATTTTTGTTATACATTAAATAAGAAAGCCACTATAAGCAAGGACGAATTCTACTGCTCAATAATAGGGTATTCATTATCTGTATAAACTTCGTATATCGGAGTCTTCAAATAATTAATGTTATAAGACTAATTAAAATTACAAGCGCTCTTAGAAGAGTTAGGTCAACTTGTCACACTGTGGCAAGACAAATATAAACATTATCACGCAGTATTTTTTCTTTCGCAGAATATGTCCACTTATCACTTTTATAAATTTGTTTAGTGTGTCTATTTGAGCACCTGTGTTTATTACTATAGTTGTATTCAATGATTTTTTATATGTTCATACTATAAAACTTGTTTTGGTGTATATACTTATCCCCTATTACCCTTTGCAACAAAATTGACCCTAAAC
Source organism: Phrixothrix hirtus (assembly GCA_024586415.1). NCBI lineage: Eukaryota > Metazoa > Arthropoda > Insecta > Coleoptera > Phengodidae > Phrixothrix > Phrixothrix hirtus. The sequence continues at coordinate 5,392 of JAHWXV010535441.1, read as the reverse complement.
CCTCACTTAAATGCAAAACGAACTAGAAAAGTAGGTGTTGGTTGAGTAATAAGAGAAATAAGAAAATAATAAAACTCTGTGACCCTTTTTAAATGTAGTCAGTTCAATAGATTATAATCTTCGAAATATTAGCATATGTGAAGGAAACGGATTCGTTCTTGCAAAGACGTTTCCAGGATAGAATGGTATTAAAGCCGAAGGGTTTCACCTTAAAATTACGTTACATGATAAAAACTGCACAGAAAAAACGTATATTGGCGATATGAATTGAATTTAACTTTATGTTACGTTACGTCCATTATAATTGTCTATTAATCAAAAGCAGAAGCATCACTGCAGATACATTATCAAATGAACCCACGAAAAATTAAAGAAGGACGAAATTAATAATCAATCAACTGAAATAAAATTACCATATATTATATTGTAATCTACCAAACAAGAAGATAAAAGCAATAGTAGCTTAAAAGTAACCAATACAGTTATGTCTAGTATTAAACATCAAATTGCTAATCTAGCTCTATTAATTTCTCTTGAAAGATCTTAGACATATAATTAAAATGGTAGAGACAATAGAGTTGTGTAATACTATATTTTAAGTTTAGTTCATACCTGCCTATTTTTCTTGTTTAATAACTAGCGCCCATAAGGAATCTAAAATTAGAAATTTGTGTAGTCTTGGTTTAGTCATAGCTACTTTACATTCGGCAGTGTCTATACAGTTGTATGTTGTGATGTTGTGATATATTTCGAAATACTAAGAAATAAATTTAGCTAAATGAAAAATTTATTGATTAAACTAGCTTTAAAATAAAACAATTAAACTCGTTTTCTAGAATTAATAGTATGTAGAGTCGAACGCAAAAGTAATGTTCCTCAAAGCAGAGACCACTATATATTCTAGTATAGCGACGTACAAATAAAGTAAATTATTATTTAGGTCTTAAGGGATATTATTTTTGCGTTAGACTCAATATGTAATATTTTTATATTTAGTACTAAAGTCGAAAATATTACATACATAGCTATTTTACACAAGGAACTTGTCAAATAACTTCTATTATCCCTTTATACAATTTCTACATAACAGGTTTGATTTTCCTTATGGCTATCACTTGTAGAACGAACTTATAAATTCAGTTATTTATTTGTTCCAAGTTTTACCTACAACTAGTTACGTATTGCAAATTAGAAGCATGGCTGTAGTTGCCAATGCAGTATTAACTACTAGACGCATTAACTGTTGTCTATAGCAGACATGTAAAGAATAAGTTATCTTCCAAAAAGATAAAACATGTTCTTTTATGTTTTGTAACAACAAAGGTTTGCTTAAAATTGGCGAGCGTTTGTTAATGTTCGACAGTTCAACGCAAAAACTTGATGTTAAAATGAACGAGTGTACTTGGTTTGTTGGTTTGATTACTTAATTGATTTTAGCTTTTTAAGAAGGCAATAATGTTTGAAATACATTTGCTCGTACATGAACTATCTGTAATTTTGTACAAAATTTAACATCGCGTCTTTAAGTAATAACATAATGTTCATGTTTATAAAATTAATACATTTTAATTCAACGTCGACACATGTACTAATACTTTTATATTGCGCTAACTGTATATTGACAGTGAAACATAGGTCACCTCTACGCTTTAATTCTCGGCATAAAACGCGATTTTAAGTAAATCATTATTCAATAAACCGCTCACCTATGTCTTTGGATCTATAAGTGCACTAACGAAAATTTATGAAAACATATAAGATCTAGAATACCAATGCGAATAGAGCTTCCTTTCCCATAAGATTACTAGTTAATGTTCTGCTGGAGGAATGAATTCCTTTAACATAGTAAGTGGTCTTTATTTATTTAAGGAGTTACTACAGGTACCGTATTAACGAAAATATTGGGTTAAAATGTTTTCTTCTTCGAAGTGACAATTATATTCGGTTTAATTATAGATCGATCACTTTTTATAACTTGTATCTGTTTTGAAAATGAGAAGTGACTACAAAGTCGTTATGTAACATGAGTACATATCTTATATCTAGTAAATCTGCCAAGGTGCACATTTTGATATAGTAAATGCAAAGAATTCCAAATCAGACGTTGTCAAATATTCAGAGAAAGAATTGCTTAAAATTCCCCAGGTTCAATGAAATAAGCTTTTTTATATAAACTTTGGTCGATATACTATTGCGTACTGATTTATTGAGATTTTGAATATCTTTCCATCACACTTCTATATACGCAAATTTTTAATAAGCAACTACCATTTTATGATTTATTTATAAATTCATTATTATATAAATTTTAAAAAATATATTCCTTATCTAATTTACCTGCATATAATTGATTATTAATTTTAACTACATGTAGAATTAGTTTAACTACCGGAGAAAGAATTTAATATTGATTGTTGTTGAACTGAAGTATTGGTATGATTTTTTTAGTTTAGTGTTATCGAATTAGTTATAACCTTTTGCGCCTCATCTCTGTTACATTTCATTTAATAAAAATGTCATAACCCTAATTATCTTATTCTAATAATGCGAATAATTTAGATTTTAGATAATTGTCACCTTATGTTACTTGTACCGTACTTACTTCCTTGTAGCGAAATCGAAATTTATGAATATAAGCACATTTTATATTTGATTATTGCCTATTTAATTAAGTTTACTGCATTTCATATTATTTTACTGTAGTATTACCCTTCTAGTAAGAGATACTGCATTAAGTACACTGTACTTTCTATCTCTATGTTCCTATTTAAATTTTTCAGCATTTATCGAAGTTCCGCCTACACAAATTAGTTAATTTAGGAGCGCTCATGCCAGCTTTTAAAATTTTTCAATATTCAGAAGATCTAGTTTCTAACGGATGCCTTTCACGAGGTGACCTACTTCAATATGCAATATTACTAACCGCCTCAATTCACCCGATTCCCATCTTCGCCTTGCATTTATTACCGTGTACGTAATCAATTGAGATTATTGCAATAAAAACTGTTTAGAACAAGTGGTATGCTGAACTATATAATTTTGATATGCATGGTTTAACTGCTATTAATATTCGTATTTGAATTATTGAAATCGTAACCAGGACGAAACATACTTCCAGTCCAGTTTTAATTTCCTTAGGGTTTATGTGAATATTCAGCGGACATATATTTTTAATGCTAAATAAGTTGAACTATCGATTCTAAAAATTGAATTGGTAATATAATTTTGGCTTTATGGTAATTATTTATTTATTAATTAAAAAATAAGAGGAAAAATATCTTTAAAACTTTAAAGAAGTAGCATAGTGATATTTCAAAAATTTATTAAAGCGAAAATTTTCATTACTTTTTAAATTTAGTAGTTCCTCAATTTAGGTTAAGAACTTACGATCGTTTCGGAAAATAAATTCCTTCTTCAGAGTTCATCTTAAAATTCTATAAAGTTAAAAAGTACAAAAATTATATTAGGTTAGTATTATAAGTGAGTTTAATGCTGTGATTATAAATAAATGAAATACCAAGGATTCTTGTTGGCTACAATCAGATTTTTAAAAAGTAACTTATTTCGTAAAATTTATTTATTTTTATAAACAAGTCATAGAAACATTCATAGCGCCATGTTGATTTTCGTAGAAAGATATAAATGCTATAGCACTTTAAACAACTTTAGCTTATTAGAAAACATTATTAGTAAAAATTGTTTTTGTAAATTTAATGAAAGATGGTAGAGTAAAATTACGCACTCTACTGTCTTTTATTAAATTTACAAAAAAAATTCTTACTATGTATTCGTGTTTTCTAATAAACTAAATTTGTTTAAAATGCTAAAGCATTTATATTTTCCAACAAATATCAATATGGCGCTATTAATGTTTCTATTACTGGTTTATAAAAAGTAAAATTAATTTTTACGAAATAACTTACTTCTTAAAAATATGATTATAGCTAATAAGAATCCATGGTATTTCATTTATATATAATCACATCATCAAACCCACTTATAATACTAACCTTATAAAATTTTTGTACTATTTAACTTTATACAATTTTAGGATGAACTCTGAAGAAGAAATTTATTTTCCGAAATGATCATAAGCTTTTAACCTAAATTGTCAACCAAATTTTTAAAAACTACTAAATTTAAAAAATATAATGAAAATTTTCGCTGTAATAAACTTTTGAAATATCATTATGCTGTTTCTTTAATATTTTAAAGATATTTTTCCTCTTATCTTTTAAGTAATAGAAGTTAATACAGGCTTTTACCCCAAATTAAAATAAATAACGAATAGTTGAACTGTAGGGAGCATACTTAAGATATTATGTTCACAAAATTATGTGGTGTATTCCTTAAATGTTCCGCACTAAAATCTGCTATTATGTTTTAAATACTGAAACTCGTTGTTTATTAATCATAAAGATTAAAATGATCTAAACAAAAATTTGCATTGTTAAATTAATAGTGAAATCATACTAAATAATTCTGTGACATCCTAATTGTAACTGCATTCCTTTAAATGCCATTCTGTTTATCAACACGATTGAATACATTATTAACTCAATTAACCTGCTAATATATAGACCGGTTACTTACATGCCAACGTCAAAGAGCTAAGTATATCAATTGTGATTAAATGTCAAAAGGAATTAAATTATAAGGGTTTGATGACACAATTTCAATAAAGAGGTATATATTAATCTCTATATTGTAAACTATGAAACTACAGTGGGTTCAATCCTATACACATATAATCTATTATACTCGTATAAATGTATGATCGCATCAGAACTTCATTACTAATTTCAAGTATACGAAGCAAACCTACTACAGCACGCAATCTTTAATAGCATTTATGATATGGATACCGTAGATATGAACATTTTATATAAATTTAATGTTTAACATATATAATGTTGTAGTAGTGTAATGCTAAAGACACTCTCCATTCCTTTCATTGAACGTTTTTATAAAATTATTTTGACGAACAAAAGTGAACATTCTGCAATATCTTGCTGAGTAGAAGAGAAACGAATCACTAGAAATGTAAATAATTGTTGATTGTAACGGTTTTGCATTGTACGAAGTAAAATAAAAATGATAAATTCGTAATTATATCGATTCGGAATACCTACACACTGACTACGAATTACAAGTATTTTTACTTTCTCTTACGTATATGAAATATAGTATAGACAGTCATTTTTCAGTCAAAATTTTCTATGCCCAGTTTTTAGCGGAAATACACGTTTTCAGGTCTGCTGAGTCTGAAAAACATGTTTTTAGAAATTGGTCTGTGTGTGTGTGTATGTGTGTGTGTGTATGTGTGTGTGTGTGTGTGTGTGTACGCATGTGTGTGTATATGTATATATATATATATATATATATATATATA
>JAHWXV010535433.1:0-18023 GCA_024586415.1 Phrixothrix hirtus | reverse complement strand
ATATATATATATATATATATATATATATATATATATATATATATATATATATATATACCGGGTTGGGCATTATAGTGCGTGGGCCATCCATACCTCCGGTGCTATTATAGGTAGAGATTTTAAATTTTCAAGAATTGTCCAGGAGGTAAATGGACACTTTCTAAAATTATTTCTGATTATATAGGGTGTTCTAGAAAAGGGTGACACAGTGGAGTTCAATTTTTTGAAATAGGATAGCCTATATATTTTTACCTTTTGGTATGAAATTTAATGATCGTTATTCATATTATAAATCTTAGTGCTATCCAGTTAGTGGTTTTAAAGATATAAATTTTTTTGTAAAATATACTACAAGTGTCGCCCTCTCATTAAAAAATCACCACATACACAAATATAAAGTTTAACAAATTTTACTGTAAGAAGCTGTTACTGAGGGTTTGGAGATATTCCTGTTCAAATTACGTGACCTTATTGCATACAGAGTATTCAGAATTAATTTTTAGAAATACACAACTTCGGACACAGTTTTCTCAATTTTTTCAAATAGAACACCCTGTATATTGTTTCAGAATCTAATGCAAAATTAAATGCTCCGTCGATTGATATGGGAGTTCCCAATACCTATCTTAAGTTATTTTCGAAATATTTAATAAAATTTAGTTACCATGCTCAAAGAATGCACTTATCTCCAAGACATGTTGTTCAACTTGTAAAATTAATTTAGGTGTAATTTCTGTATATTATAATGCTTTTAAATATCGCCCCACTTCGACCGACAAAACTGTAATGAGGTGTTATAATCGAGCCCTACTCCGAAGCGACAAAAATTGTAATATATAATTTTATAAATTTACGCCGTATTAATTCTTACTTCTTTCAACAAGTAGATACGAAAGTTATATCTAAGTGCCTTTTTTTAAGTTACAGGTTTACTCACCCCAATCTTCTCGCCTAATTTGCGGTATTAGGTTCGAATTTTTACTGTTAGGGTCTAAGTCTAGTGAGTTTACGTTAAGCGCCCTAATAAATCAGACTTAATTATTTCTCACCTTTATTCTTAATTAGCTCGGCTATTACAGGGATCTTTTGCTGTTTTGTCAGGGTATTGCCAAATATTTCCTTGGGTAACTGATATTAATTTTTTAACCTTTTTTTAGGTTCTTGGAATTTACAGAAAATACGATATAACGTAAAATAATTTTGACATTTATTAATATTTTTAACGCAAGATTAATATTACCGCACGTTTAACAAAAATCAATTTTAGTTTACTGTTATTTAAAATATTCTGACCAGTAAAAAACTTTGTCTTATATTGATTTTACATAACTGTGCCTCAAGCCATAAAAGTCGTCCTTATCGTGTTTATTTTAAAACAGCCTTTTTGGTATCTAAAAGAGTTTTGTAGAATCGACTATCCTTTAATGACTTGCGATAAAAAATATATGAACTGTTATTTTTGAAGAATAATTTTCTAAGTTGTGTATTTTAATACTAAAATGTTAAAATTTCTCGAAAAAGGTTGAAGACAATTTGAATTATGCAGTTAAATTTTCCTTTGTAATTAAAAGTTAGCGCCAAATTAAGTACGCCTAAGGGTGTATATCAATTTATGTTCTGTCTTGTTGACATATTGTGTTGTGCTTTTTACATTTAATTTTGCGCTTGTTAATTTTTAAAACTTTTCTTTAGGCGGCCAAATCAAACTTTTTTGATTGCTTGGTAGTTTAAAGTAAAAGATTGTGGATACCTTGGTACCTGTTTGTATTTCACGGATTATTGAACGATTTTGGAATGATGCATAGATGGCTCATCTTCAATACTTCAAATCTGTTTAATATTTTTAGTTTTCTCAAAATTGAATTAACTTTCATTTATGCTAGGCTTTCGTTAACATTTTTTTTAGAATAAAAAGCATTATACAGGATGTATTAAAAATAAATTATATGAAATCAGTGAACGCTTGGGTACATTGAGCAAAATGTATTCAGAAACGTATATTTTTCGAAATAGTTATAACTATAGTAAGTCACATTCTAAAGTTTGATATTGTTGACAATGTTGAAAAAGTTTATTACTTAATACATTTGGGAATAGTTCCCTTCAAACGCCTTTCATTGTTTACACTTGCTGCAACTAGTACAAATTACTATGCTACTGCATTAAACTTCTCGGAAACAAAATAAATCTTTTTGCAGCAACGTGGGTGTTAATTACGTTTTACTAAAAAAATGTGGCGAGTCCATCGTTGGTAAAATAATTTGGTAATGAAGTTAGGTTAGGAATTAAAAAATAATGAGATAATGTACAGTCTCCCAATAGAATTTATTTTTCTTTAAGTTATATAAGCTACTAAAGCTAACGTTTTCCTAAATAACCTTGAGATAATTACATCTTCAGGCTTGATTGATTATGTTGGATTATAAATGTTGGGGAATTATGCGTTTTAACTTTACATGGATCATTTTAATAATTTCAAATGTCTTTAATTTTTAAAAAACATATTTGGTCAATTAAAGTTTAAAATAAAATAATAGTCAAAGGTTGTAAAAACATTTTTGGATATCACAATTAAAACAATGTATTAATTTCGAAGGAAATGTAGTAATTAATATATTGTTTTAATCGTAACTCAATCCTTTAGTTGACCAGATTTATTGATTTGTTTTTTAAAAATTAAATGACTGATAAAAAATTAAAACACATAATCCGAAAAAATTTATAATTCAACATAATCAATCGAGTCTGAAGATGCATTTACCTCAAGGTTATTTACAAAAAAGTTAGTTTTAATAGCTTATAAAGCTTAAAGAGAAAAAATAAATTATGTTGGGAGACTGTACATTATCTCATTATTTTTTACGTTTTACTATTTATTACTAATTTTTAATAATCCAAAATTTATTTAGTAGACAGCATGAAATTAGTCAATTTCACGTCTTTTAAGGGATTCGAATGTTAAAACTTTGCTATATAAAGCTTCTCGTTTGAACAGCTCTACATGTGGCAAATCGTTCAACATACAAAATATTTTCAATGTGTGTTGCCAATTTTTGTGGTTTCACATTTGTAATTCATTATCACAATTTCAATTACCTTTGAATGAAGGTATTAAGTAAATATTTTTCTAAGTAAAATATACAGGGTTACTACAAAAGAAATAGACAGTTTGGATGGCTTGTAAATCCTATACAACTAATTTTACCTAGAATCACTTTGTATGTTTTGTAAAGGATGTCGTGAAGTTTTGTTTTGTGAGTCACTGTTCAATATGTGTTCCTTAGTTCACACGACACACATCAAGATGGCAGCCTAATTCGTCCCAAACCCTATATAACATACCTCCATCGATACTTGTCACAGCTCTTCTGATACGTTATCTCATGATATTTAAATTATCAGGAAGTAGAAGGACGAAAACTTTATCTTTTACAAAGCCCCACAGAAAGAAATCACACGGCATGAGATTGAGGCTCCTTGGTGGCCACCGAGCAAGACACGGTAAATCCAACGCTGTGGTAGCGATTCATCAAGAAAATTTATAACATCACAGAGCCAGTAAGAAGGTGCTCCATCTTATTGGAAGATAATGTTTTTCCTTTCTTCATGCAATTGAGGTATCAACTAAGTCATTAACATTCAGAGATATGTAGCTCTTGTTATTAAATTACCTTGAAACGTGAGGAACCATACATGTGCGAGATACTGTATAGAATACACTAATTTCGGGAGTCCTGCAGATATTCCACCGCTACCCTCAGACGATCACTCCGAACGTTTTATTTATCAACGTTTCTACTCAACTTGAAACTTGGGTCGTCACTGAAAAATTATTCATTCAGTAAGGTCATCTTCTTCTTCAATACGATGAAGCACCTCCATGCAAACAAAAATCTCGACGTTTAACCTTGTCTCCTTCATGTAGATGCTGAAATATCTACAATCTGTAAGGAGTTATTTCCAGTTGTTCCGCAAAATTTTCCAAGCACTTTTTATGGAATTTGTAACACCAAACTTGCCCTTGTTGTTGACTTTTCTGGACTTAACACGTATGCAGCACGAACATTTTCGACTGTTTATTCTGATTTGGGCGGTCTTCCTGGGCGTTTGCCTTTACACAAACACCCCGCTGTCTCAAATTTTCTGTACCAATCGTAGATTGCCTAGTAGGTGGTGCTTTTCTGCAAACTGTTCTAAAATATCGCTGAACAAAATGATTTCTCTGCAGGATTCGCCATTTTAACAATTAACAATTGTGCGAAAACTACTGCAATGAGCATTATCAACTACATAATACCCTAACCAAACTTCTACAGTTTCTCAACAGATAATTTGGGATTTATAATAAATCAAATCTGTCTATCCCAGTTGTAGTAACCCTGTACATATAACGTCAACAAAATAATTCTGCTTAAGATTTTACAATCATAGGATGTGAAAATTATGTAAGTCGGGACATACGCTTTAGTAGGTTATGTGTAAAGATAAGAAAGGGATACAGTATATCCTAAGAAAGGCATATAAATCTGGTAACCTTTAGTTTAGGGAATTTTTGCCTTCCTTGATCGCTTGAACGCTTTGAGTTCAGATCTAAAGCAATCTGCGTAAAGTGGTGATCGTTTAATTACAATCAACCGAATATCTTGTATGTGGTTCAGAATTTGAAAATTAGTGACGATAATAGGATGATTATTTAATAGTGCCGACTTCTTGAAGAAGATCTGATTACTTGTTTTGAAGGGTAGTCATCCAGATGTTCCACTTAGCCTAGTTCTAAAGTTAGTGGTCCTTGTAGCTCTTCATACCTGAGTATTTAGATTAACCGTTTTCTGGACCAGAAAGTACACCCAATTCTGTTTTTATACGAACTTTTTTTCACAGTTTTGATTTAACGCAGTTTACAAAAAAATAAATTCAATTTCGTTTTAACACGATTTCATTTTATTTAGTACAGTTAAAAAAATCTGTTTGGTTTAAATTTTAAGAAAAATTAAATGTTATTTCAATTTCATATTTTCGTTAACTGTAATTTTCTAGAAATATCTATTTTGGGAAAGTCCCTTTTCTTGTTGATATAAGCAAATTTATTTGTTTGAATAATTTAAATATTTTGTGTTTCGTCTACTTTCAATAAAATTGGACGTGTTTTTTATATTGATAAAGAAAGCTACACAACATGGGATAAATTTAAACGTAGTAAGGCATATTTTTATATGTCTTATATTTATTGATTTTTTAAAATTTCTTTACTCTTTGAGAAATATGTCCAAAACTAGAACTATAAAACAAAAACGCAAAGCCATTTCTTTAGAAACTAGAATCAAAATTTTTTTTAAATCCTTTGTTTACAGGTTTTACGGATCTGGAACCAACCACAGTACATGTCTTTTTGCACGATTTTTTCTGAAACCCGTAATAACAGAATTGGGTGTATTTTGTAAAAAAGTGAAAGGTGATTTATCATTTCGTATTATTCGAATCATTCCTTCTTCTAAATGAATAACATTATTGTAATTGTTCCATTTTAATGTTAGAACAACTTACTATTTCATTTTACTGAACATTAATATTTATTTTGATGAACTACTCTTTGTTATTTTGTGATTTTTCATTAGCCTTCATTAATTGTGCTTATTGATTTGTTTGATTTGCGCTAAATAGAGTATTACTGATTTATTTCAGATTTGTTGTTTGATTTGTTTTGTGTTGTTTTGTGGCCGATACTTTGGGATCTGGAAATTTCCTTGATGCTTTTGGCTTCAATTGCTATGGTCAATTTGCCATGTCCACTAGGAATTTTGCCGAATCTGTAGAAGATTCACCGTCAGCAGGGAATTTTGATGTGCTAAAGATTATATAGCCACGGGACCTAGGATTTTACTTCCTTATCCACGAAGAAGACGTGTTATCTAAATCTTTCTCGGCGGAAAAATTTATCGACCGCATTCGGGTTGGAACTTGAATTCCTAGAGGCAACCATGCTGACCACTACACCAATCGGAGCAGGCCCTTTTTTTCAGGTATAGTAAGTTACATAAAAAAAGCCGTAATAGGCGGTATAGTAGGTTTGTACAATAGGTATTTATATTTTAAAATACATTCAGTTCACAGATGAATAAATGTTCGTTTCGGTTAGCTTTCAATATTTTAAGATATTAACACGTTATTTAGTAAAGTTTAACTGAAAGAAATTTCTCGCCATCGTTGTAATAGATATAATAAATATTGTTGCTGGCCCCGATTGTTGTGGTGGTTAGCATGTTAGCCGCTGCACCCAAAGGACACGGATTCAAGCCCGATCGAAGCTGGTAAATATTTCACCGAGGAAAAATTTAAAATACATGCCTGTCAAGAGAACTAAGGCAACTTCCGCATCCAAAAGTTTCAGCCACAAAACAAAAAAAATACATATTGTCACTATTGGGGTTAAGTGGAAGAAGAGATGGCTTCTGGTTAAACCATCTGAATTTTGCCCTTTCTATTTAGTATCTTACATACGAGTAATAAAGCAATTTATTATTGTTATTGTTATTATTATTATTATTGCTTTGTAATCGACGCGTGAACGCAACTGACTTTAATTTAGATTAATCATTGGCGTCAGCTTTAGGAACTGTATCAGTAAGTATTCAGTACTCTTATAATTTTCTGAAACACATTTCTGACTCTACCCCTTGAAGCTGTTGACTTAGGCCTGAGTTATTGGTTTGACAGTGTATCGATTTAGTACCAGGTGGTTATTGATTATCGTCAGGTGTTAATGGATAAACCTGCGACTTTCTCATTCACTGTGTAAGCCGACAAATTAATAAATCCCTGCAAACTACTGATTTTGTATTTTATTGTCTTAAGAGATAATTGTACCTATATAACAGTGGTTCCGCTTTGATTTCCTTGATTGTAAGAATTTAAATATAATATCATTGTTTTGGAACATTTATATTAGACATGTTACATAGTGTAAATTTTTATATGTGCCATTTTTAAACTATGATTAGTGCATCTAATTTTATAAATTGTAACGCATTATATATATAGAACGATATTGTTAAACTAAAATTTGAAACAAATAATAAGTATGTGTCAAGAACTATTCAAATTACATCGTAGCTGGGTTATAGGGTTGTTGAATCATTCCGCACATAAAGGTGAAGCGTTCCGTACAGGACCGGATTTAATTTTAAATAAGTTTTAAAAATGTTTGTTTCTATTTCTTTATGTGTAAAATGCAATCTGACATAATACTCCAGTATACTCTATTTGATTAGTTTTACTGAACAAAATCCTAAGTCCTTTCACTCCCACATTGTTTGAGGTATTTTCAATCGATACGTTCTTAGTGTAGATATAAGAAGGGGGTTATATTAATTATATCATTGAATGCATTTACTATTACAATTAGTAATGCGCTAATCGGGCGTTTAAAGCATTAAGTGTAAATATAAATGGTAATTTTCTGGAAATGTCTTGTGGATATAAAAACTTAACGAGTGCAGCTGATGGGATTCAGGTATTATGGGTTTGGTGTTGCGGCGCATTTTCCTTAAATGAAGAAGATTTACCAAAAAGCATCACTTTTTCTTCGTATAAACACAATGTTCAAATACATTGCTTAGAGAAATCTTTGCAAAGTACATTATAAATTTTTAATTTATTTATTAAGCGGTTTCCATGAATAAATTAGTCTAAACGACTGTATGTTAGCGTTGACCTTATGCAACTTGCCCAGTTATTGTGCTTCCTGAAAAGCGCCGAATTTTTTAAAAGAAGGGAGCATATAAAATGCTTTTGAAATGTATAAATAATAAAATTAAGATTTAAATGAATGCAAAGGATTTCTACATAATGTAAAGCTTTGCAAAACATCTAACTACGAAAGTTTTTAGGGTTCAAAGAGGAAAATTTATCTAGCGAGTAAGACCGTAAACTAAATGTCAATAAAATTTTTAAGAAACTGGAATTAAAAGACAAAATACCAATATATTATGTAAGATGTTAAATGTTGATTCTAGCGCTTTCTCAATATGTTGCAGCGGGCGCAGTGAAAGTGTTAGTTAATATTCACCATTCCTCCGATTTTATTTTAAATTCGTAAATATGTCAAATACATTGTTATTATTTATAGCGGTCAAAGAAAGTGCAGTAAATCTTTTTGCGATAATTTGTTTGCAGACAGTTAACCTTGAAAACCATAGGCATTGACCAAAAACTTTGCGAAAATAACTGAATAATTAGATAAATATTAAAGAAATTCCAATTGCAAAAATCATTTGCATTTCGATCTAAATGCAGAGAAATCATTCAATGAAAAAAGGTTAACTTCTTTTATGTAGAAGGAGGCACAAAGTAGATACCCAAATGCAATAAATATATAATATTGTTATCCTTATAACGTGCATAGATTAGCTGAGTCGCTGAAAGAGAGCTTTTAAATAGAGGAAATTGCTGCAGACTACCAGTTTGTATTGGGAGGTGGACATTGTCTCACCTCATTTAAAGTCATTAATTTAATTAGTGGTTAGGTTTCATTTCTTGCTGTGAAAATGAAAGCATACTTAGCAATCTTTCTTATTACTTTCGCATGTAAGTATTTTGATGGTTAAAGCAATATAAATTAAAATTTGTTAGAGAAAGTAGCGGCCGGAATAAAAGAATATTTTTTAGTATTTCCGGGTAATACGTCCAAAGACAAAATTATTTATTTTAGTATAATATTTATTAGAGAAATTCAAAACACTCATTCCATTATTGTTTTATATGATTTATACAAAATAATACAAGAGATTGTAATGCAAGGCTACAACAGAAAACTTATGTTAAATTGTTACATGTATAGAATATTCATTGAGGTGACGAATTTCGACATGCTTTTAAAATTCTACCCATCCTATGACCGGTTTCTATACAACTTTAACGCATAATTCACCTTTCACTTTTATATAATTGTGAATAATTATCTAAAATCAAGCAAATATCAAAGGTGTTTCTATTTTAGATGCTCAAAAATTCCAATGTCCCCCAAAGGATGGACAATATGAAGATTCCATTCAATGTGATAAATATTATGAATGTGAGGATGGTGTAGCCACCACTAAACTTTGTGCGGATGGTTTAGTATTTGATCCTACCATCAGAAAACTTAATAAATGCGACACCGCTTTCAACGTAGAATGCGGCGACCGCACAGAATTACGTAAGTACTATACCTAACATCACTTAAGTGCGTAAGAAACAACTTCAAATCTTATAGAACCACCTAAACCTACTGAATTTTGTCCACGAAGAAATGGTTTCTTTATTCATCCCGATCCTAAAGTATGCAACATTTTTTTCAACTGTATCGAAGGTGAACATACAGAAATGAAATGCACTCCCGGTCTTTTCTTCCATGAATACACAGGAACGTGTGTTTGGCCTCAAGCTTCCGAAAGAGAAGGATGTATAGATACCAGCACAAGTAAGACATTGTAGATTTGGATATTTCAAATTAATTTCGATTATTTTAGCGAAACTTAAGGATGGATTTACGTGCCCTAAAGATGGCCAAATTGATGCTAATGGACAATTGATTGTTCATCCTAAATACGCCCATCCTTCAGATTGCCAAAGATTCTATGTATGCCTTAATGGCGTAGAACCAAGAGATTTGGGATGCCAAGTGGGAGAGGTTTATAATGAGGAGAACCAAAAATGTGACGCGCCTGAAAATGTACCGGGATGGTAGGTTTCAAATTTTAAAACAATTCAGAGAGTTATTCCAAAATTGTCGGAGTAACCCTGGTAAAAATAACAATTATGCCGTCATTTCAAATTAATAAACTTGAATAACCTGTACTTAAGGTAACAAAGTAAAAGTTTTCCTTTTTGAACAAAATTTAAAAACAATAATTTTGCAATATGCAATAATTAATTTAACCTTGTAGAATGCTTTTTATATTAATTTCACAGTTACACTAAAACAATAAATGTCAAAATTATCTATTTAAATGCAACCTCTCCAATAACAAGGTTAACAGTATTTATTGAAGCATTTTACCTTGACAACAGTAAAATTAGTTATTATCTATAATTAATTTGGTATTCTTTCTTATGTTCATTTCGACACCTTCCGGCGTGCTTCCTAAATACTCAAAATAAATATTCGGGTTACTTGATTCTTTCAAACTGTTATGAAATTAGTTTGCTTATAAATTTACTATCCCTCATTTTTTTTCATTGATGTCTCGTCCAAGAGCTTCAAAATAATTAACAGTGGAAGATTTGATCTTTGTTTTTTTGTTGTATAATTTTGTGGGATATAAAAGTATCGCCTTAAATTTTTATTGTGCGATAGAAATTATTTGTTTTAAACAATTTTCTTTTTACTCCCGTTTTGACAGTCAAATTTTGTAAATTATTTTAAAATTTTATAGATTCAAAATAAAAAAAAATGTCTGTCGGGAATCGAACGCCGGTTTATCATGTTGAATTTTTGGTGCATCTACTATTGCGCCACCTAATTCGCTTTATGGCCAAAATCAAATTTTCCACATTAAACGAGTTCTATTTCAATAAACATTTCTACTAATAATCTAATTAGAGACCCTCATCATATCCGGAACCCCTCTGTGAATTATAGTAAGTGTCTAACTTTAAATTGACATTTAGAGTTGCTATCTAGAGTATAGTTCTAAATATTATACAAATACTTCATGTTTCATTTAATATTTGGTCCTAAATTTTCACTACCCATATAATATGTTTAGTCTTAAAGGCGTACTAATTGAATAATACTGCGATTCTACCGTTTTATAAAGTTTTAGCATTTTTGACCAGCTCGATCCTTTTGAATAAAATCACCATACGGTTGTTAAAATTTGTTTTAATAAACACTCTGATTGTTAAAAAGTCTTCTTATACAATCTTAATTAATATTTTCTTTGTAACATAGCAAAACTATAATCATCTAAAACTTAGGTAAAAATTATTTTATAAAATTTAATATACAAAAAACATCAAAAACCGCAAAGGGAGCATCTTATAATGTTTTTTGGCTAAACTCACTATTTTCAAAATTTTTCCATCATGCATGATTTCAAAGTATCCAATAAAATTTTGTCAAAATGCATATTCCTTTCCCTCAAATATTTACAAGCTTATTTCTATAATTTACAAATGTACAGAAATGGATGGATTTAACCTTAGTTCCAGTCTTGGTATCTTGATGATCCTCAATGTGGTTTCAGACAAAGTTAAGGTATCAGTTCAATTTCCACCCCAAAACTTTTTGGTTGTTCTTAATAAAGGTTTTTGCAACTTTTATTTATGAAGATGTTGCTTAATCTAGGGATTCTATAGATGTACTCTTTTTGATATTAGTTTTACTGATTTTGGGGTACATATTTCTTAATATAAATCCAAGGCGGATTTTATCCACACTATTCTCAATTGTCACTATCCCAAGCTTGCTATCAAAATATTTATATTTCACAAGCTTTAACCTAAATACAATAGTAACAAAAATATTTTGAAACATGCAACAAACTCAGTGTAATTTTTCAAGCTTTCTAGCGTATTTAGGGAATGTTTTAATTTAAAAAAATAAACAATACCGGTTGCTCACTAAATGAAGAATATTTGTGTTACTGATTAAACCTCTCGATATGTAAACCACGTTATGTGTTGTTATATTTTAAAGTGTTTTAGGCTCATTTGCACCATTTTCGCTTAGATCTAAGCTTTAGTTAAATTTTGTGATAACGCTTGTTTCTATGGTAATAAAGCAAAGTTTAATTTAAGCGCGTTCGGTGTACTTCTAATAATGATTTTAATTATTTGTTGAATTATTTCAAGTTCGGCTTTACATGTTTCAAAATTTTTTATAAAATTTTGCAAAATCTCGCTTAAATTTTTTCTGAATAAAAAACTCCTTTCTATATATTTTATTTTACATATTTAACTGTAAGAGTTTTTAAACTCTTTGTGGGTAATTCAAAACTGCCCTAGCTCCATGTACCCCATCACTTTTTGTCTGTTTATTTAGTATTTGTTGAATTACATGTTTTTTTTGACTTTGATATACCGAAATCAAAATTGAATAGCACCATTGTTAAATAGTGTTCTTCTCATTATCATTAAAGCAGAAGATGTAATCCATTATGAAATTTAATGTCATCGCCAAAGTTAAGCGCAGCGAAGGGATGCATTGAAGAAATTTGACGTGTGTCGTAAGTGTGGGTAAAATATTACATCATTAAAAGTTTTCAGAAACTATAAGTATGATGCTAAAACAACTTTTTGTGTTATTTATTCCAAGTACCAAATTAATGAAATAGGTAAACGAATTTATTACAAACGGCGGAAATGTATGTTAATGTCACATTAAAAGCAGGTTGCTAAATTGAGGCTAGCTTACAACATTATTTTCTTACACAATATTTTTTTCAGTGAGGATTGGTATAAAGAAGATCCGTCGGTCAAACCAGCGAAGAAACCATAAGTTTAGACCAATTAAATAGTTATCAATTTATTTGTTAAATAAAGAGATACCGTCTACTTTACTGTCTTTCGTTATTGTATGTGTAAAAAATTTGTTTAGTTCCTAGTGTATGTTAATGACATTTTTGTAATTTCCATTGTCCAAATGCCTAAAGGAAAATAAACGATTTATAAACGACTTGTGTTATTTCTAAATGAAAGTATTTTACTTTGTAGCTTAATATTTTCTTAAATTCTCACAACTTGAAGAGCATTTATAAATTATATAAAAAAATCTTATATCATAAATTTAAACGGATGCGTAGGTTGGCATAATTAAATTAAAATATCAAAAAGTGATTTTTATGTAACGTCGCTAATTAGTGGTCATTTGGTTAGTAGTGTGAGCTTCTTTGAGTGGGTTTCTTGTACAAACAAGGTTTATAACAGGATTCCAACGATAACTTGTCCAAGTGCGACGTAAAAATTCGGAATCAAGTTCAGTTTGTTTGCATTAGAGAGATGAACGAATTGCTGAAGGGCAAAAATAGCGTTTAACTTTCTTCGTGCATTTTAGCCTAGTAAAATATTTTAGTGTTTGTGTTCATTTTTATAGCTATTTACACCTACGCTGTTAATCAGAGCGCAACAAAATGTCTTTTAATTGTTTTTTATTGTTCACTTGCATTTGTTTTTCTGGTAAGTTTTTAATTTTTATTTAATGATTGTCATAACTTTTATATCAGTAGCAGTTAGCGGACAAGATTTTAAATGTCCTCAAGGTACCGGATTTTTTCCTGATCCTTATCAGTGTGATCTCTATTATGTTTGCTCAAAAGGTGAAGCCGAAGCAAGGTTATGTCCTGATGGACTTGTTTTTGACGATAGAGATCCGAATCATGAGAGATGTGACATCCCGGCTAATGTAGAATGCAATGACCGAACTGAATTACGTAAAACTTTTTTGAATTAAACTTGTTTATTGTACTAAAATTAGCATTACAGAGGAACCTCAACCTAGTAAAGGATGTCCACGTGCAAATGGATATTATCGTCACGACGATCCTTTAGCTTGCGACAAATTTTTTAACTGCGTGGATGGAGTGCCAAATCTGCTATCTTGCCCTCCAGGACTACTTTACGATGATACAGCGAGTACTTGTGCTTGGCCACAGGATAATCACAGAAAAGATTGCCTTAAAGCGAGAAAAGGTATCTTCTATAATGTTCTATAATTATACTAGTGAAAGTTATTTGAAATATTTGCTATTAATAATTAATGACCAATTAACAAAATTCCATTTTAATGGGATGTTAATTTTGTATCCGGTTTTTCTATAAGTAGAAGAAAAAACTTCGTAGAACGTTTCTTAGAAATCTCTAGCAATTTAATCATCTTTCCTAACCCAATTTGTTTTTATTTTATGACAAATTTTACTGTTTAATTGGTTTTTGAGTTTAATTGACTAAAATATTAATCTTAAAATATGTCTTCTCGATTAAGAGGGTGACACTATAGTTCGTATGCATATGCGAATTCAAATATAATAGAATATTTTCAAGTTTAGAATAACATCATTTTGTGCTAACAAAGATCTAACGCGGTGGTAGTTGGCGTGGTTGCCAACAATTCTTATAGATTTAATTTTTATCAAGGTTAGTTTACACCTAGTTTTCTTCAATCTTGTATGTACATATAGGTATCAATTTCCAACAGTTATAAAATTAGCAATGCAATTTATTATTATTAACTATAATTAAATAATGTCGACAATACCTTTTTCTAATGTAGGGTCACACTCACACGTTTTATATTAAGGCTATGACATTGTGGCATGACGTCTCTCTATGCCACGTATCTGACGTCATTCTAAACTTAAAATATACCTCCGGGTTTAATGAAATTGTGGAGTCTGAGCGCTAAGGAATCCGTAAACAAATTAGTATTTGTAACCATAGTGGCTTTCATGTATTTTTTAGTCATAACGAAGGACAATTCTATCCAATTATAAAAATAAATGCCAAACAAAATTAATAAACATATTTGGTGAAAACATTCTATGAAAAATAAAAGTAGTGTCAGATTAGCTTGCAATTTATCAGTACTATTTTAAAAATTATTTATATTATGGTGTTTGTTTTTTGTGACTGAGGGTTCGGGATGCGAAATTTCGCTTAGCTCTCTTGGACTGGAACTGTTATATAGTCATTTTGCTATGCCTACTGGAATTTTGCCGAATCTGGTGGGGTGGAACTCCACGATTTTTAACGTGCCAAACATCACATTGACACGGGACTTACGATTCTACGTCCTTATCCGAGAAGAAGGCATGTTTTTTTAAATTTTTCTCCGCTAAAAAATTTATCGATCTCGATCGGGTTTGAACCTGATGAAAAAACATTTAGCTGCTGCGGCTGTATTTCCGTTTTTCTCTTCCTATGCTTTTCTTTACTATGAATTGATAATGTACTAGCTCAGTACTTCTTAAATTGTTTTTCATCCGACTTTCTTTTTACAAATCTTCACATCTTAGCTGCGTCCAAATGCAGTGAAATTTTTAAAGGCGGATCGCGGAACGCAGTTTTTATATCCGCAAAAAAATTACTCAGTCCCCATGAAATAGAATTTTGCCCGCTTATTTTAGTGTTTTTACGTTTTCTTTTGTTGTTTTAAAGTTTACGTGACTGGCAAAATAGATTATGAAGTAATATTGATAGATACTTTAAAAAAGTTTTAAACGCCATGAATATATTTTTTCATAAAGTTGTAATAAAATTAATTATTTTATTATTACTTACCCTTGCAACAATTCCTTTCTCTATTTTAAATGACATTAAATGATTACAATTTCTAATAAAATATAAGCAATACAATTTTTATAGACCATGGAAATAAGACCAAAAGAAGGCTGTGGTTCGAAATAATTAGAGGAAAGCTAGAAATTGTTTTAAATGCTTTGTTTTACTACTAAATTGAATAATTTGAGTTTTCCCCAATTTCATCGGTTTGAATTAGCTGCAATCTCCAAAGAACTGCTAAATTGTTGGACTTATGTCAGTTTTTTGTAAATAACACGCAAAATACGCTTCCTACAAAAAAATTACTCTTCATAAATTTTGCTTCGATTGAGTACCTTAACTTTAAAAATTGGTTAGAAAAAAGTGTTGAAAGCTGTTTTGGAAAACCTTATTTTGTTCAAGTTGCGTTGAAAGGTTCGAACTTTCTTTAGTTTTCGTATATAACTTGCAAAATACATAAATTGTAAAGCGTAAAATTCTGCGTTCATTGGATACCTATACTTTAGAAATTGATTGAAAATTAATGCTGGAGTCAAACTTTAAGGATGCAGCAATAAAGATGTAACAAACGTCGAGGTGGATGAGCCCAATGATTCCAACGAAGCTGAAGATGAATCTTTAGGAGAGGACTCTGAGAACGAGGACTGCGGTCTACCAGCTCCCAAACGAGCTAAACATTGTGAATTTCCATAATATTGCAATAATATGCAATACTGTTGTAATAATATGTAATAGTGTATAACTACTCTGCAATATTAACTTTTCGTCAATTATATCTTTTTTTATACTTATTGGACAATCGTCCTTCTATACATACCCTAATGCTCCAGACTCTGACTTTTCTGAGCTAGACATTGGCTCTTGTCTGTAGCACTAATTTTCAATCAATTTCTAAAATATAGGTATCCAATGGACGCAGAATTTTACGCTCTACAGTTATTATATAAAAGAAACTTTTTTTGTAGGAAGTGTATTTTTCAAGTTATATATGAGAACACATGAGAACATAACTTGAAAAAATAAGGTTTTTCGAAACAGCTTTTCAGTACCTTTTTTCAATCAATGTTTGAAGTTAAGGTACTCAATCGACGCAGAATTTAATTCTCTACAATTTATGAAGAGTAATTTTTTATACGAAGCGTATTTTGCGAGTTATTTACAAAAAACTGAAAAAAGTCCAAATAGCAGTTTTTCGGAATTTGCGGCTAACGCAGATATATCAAATTGGGGAAAACTCTAATTATTCAATTTAGTAGTAAAACAAAGCATTGAAAGCAATTTCTAGTTTTTGTCTATTTATTTCAAACCAAATGTCTAATTTCCCTGGTATATTTAAACATAACGTATGTTAGACAAAAATAAAGCTACTTTATAAAGGATGAAGCTAGAATATCCGCGAAAAGTTGAACATATTTTAACTTTTTGCGGAATCGCCAAATTCTTTAAATATTCGCAAGAAAATTGGCACCATTAGCAATTCAAATATTTTAAACCAATATCAGAACTTCCGCGAAAAAAATTTCGCAAATTCTATTGCATGGAGATGTAGCTTAATGGTCTCCTGAACACGTTCATGCTAATTTTAGCGAGATGTCTATCTATCCGCTTATGCTGGATTTTTCGTCCACAATACCTCAAAAATGACTTAATGAATTGTTATAAAATTTGGAGGGTATAAAATAAGCAAGGATGTCACAAGTTGAAATACCTGATCGGTAGAGATAGCATTCATTTTTGAGTAAACTATGTGAAAGAAAGAATTGAAGTGTTGCATTGGTTGTTTAGTTATTTTGCAGAATGGAAGATTAAAAAAAATGGCCGGGGTTGTTTCGAAAACTACTTAACGGGTTGCTCTCAAATGTGGAGCATATTTTCTTAAATTGAAAAGCTATTGGTGGTAATCGGTAAAAGGGATTGACTAGGATGAAGGCAAAAACAAAATATTTTCAAAATAATATATATTTTTGATTAGAATATGTAAAACAGTAATATTTTTTGGACAAATTTTTTAATATGATGGTTCTAACAACCAAGCCGCAAGTAGATGAGGTGCAACATAACAACACAGCATTTGTATACGTGAGACTGGTATTTTTTCTATAACCTATATATAATGCTGAAGTATTTTAATGTTATTAATGCGTTATCTTATCTTTGAGTTTTATTCTTATTTTTATTACAGTTAACAGATCATAATTTGTATTCAAATAATTAGATATAAACCATTTTATTAAAAAGCCACAAATACGGAATTTAAATATGAAGCATTTTTTATAATTTCTGATATAAGCTTATTACATGTATAAAGATTGTGCAATCACCCATTTAAGTGCGTACTGCGCCAAAACTTACTTAACCTTTGCGATCAATGTAAATGTAACAAGAGTAGACTTTTTGCACCTTCACTAAAAGTAAGTAGACAGCAATTATTAAAAGGGCTTTTTAAAAAGAACGATATGATTTTAAAAGGAAATAAAACAAAAACTATTTGAGATTAAACAACAAACTTTTTACTTTCTCTTACTCTATATGAATATAGGTAAAAGAGAAAGTATTGCTTTCGACCAAAATTTTTGATGTCGAAATTTTAGTAGAAATACACGTTTTCGGGCCCCCTGAGTACGAAACTCATGTTTTTGAAAATTGGTCTGTGTGTGTGTGTGTGTGTGTGTGTGTGTGTGTGTGTGTGGGTGGGTGTGTGGGTGCGTGCATGCGTGCGTGCGTGGGTGCGTGCGTGCGTGCATGCGCGAGTGCGTGCGTGCGTGTGT
>JAHWXV010535432.1:0-16649 GCA_024586415.1 Phrixothrix hirtus | reverse complement strand
GTGCGTGCGTGCGTGCGTGCGTGCGTGCGTGCGTGCGTGCGTGCGTGCGTGCGTGCGTGCGTGCGTGCGCGCGTGCGTGCGTGCGTGCGTGTGTGTGTGTACTTGTAATAACTATTTTCAGCAATAATTTGTTTAAAGCGCATTTTGGAGAGCTTAAAGATAAACCACAGGTATCGGCCCTTATTACCAATTAATTGCCAAATAGAGTTTACGCATATTTTTGAAAAACTTTACTACAGGGACTTATGCAATTTTAAACGCATCATTCTCATATTTTCACGGCATTTTGTCCTGCATAACACTAAAATGCAATTTTTCAAACATTTATTTTGAATATAGATGTGCGTGAACTTAAAAATTTTTTCACAATCAGATAAATTGAATAACATCTTATACATTTTACATTTATAATCGTTATTGCAGTTAATTACACATAAGTTTAGGCACTGATGAAACAATGGAATTCTATATTTCAGTTTAAATAGAACTTTCATATTTCCCTTATAATAATAGCCATGTATTTTAGAATTATAGCCTCGATTTTCGGTTAATTGCTTACTAGAGACGTGTGCTTTGTAATTTGTAGAAGTCATACGCAACTTAAAATACATTCCTGAATTTTTAATTATCAATGTGCGATTTTCCGTGCTTCGTGTGTCATAAAATCTCACTATCCTATTTAACCCGAAATGACGGTATTGTAGCTAATTTTATGTCATTTAAACGTAAGTGGTTCTAAAACAATATTTATAAACTTAAGATTTAATAAAGTCAAAACAATTTATATTTACCTTATCATATCAATTACCATTAAAAATTTGTCATGGCAATTCTATTTAAAACAATGGTATGTTAAATATGTTTAGTATTATAAAGTAACGTTCTGCTCTAATTAGAGAATCAGTGAAAACAGTATTACGAAATAATTATTCAGTAAACATACATTTTGTCCTTGCAGTGGTAAAATTCTTGTTTAAAATAATCTAAACGGAAGCAAAATTTTAGATACCAGACTTTTCTATTCCATTGTTGTAGGTTTAATCTGATTTCCATCACATTGTATGTTTTTATACAATTTACAATGCAAACACAATTATTTTTGATTGTACATTTCGACGCGCCGTCCCAAATAAAATGTACAGAATTTGATTTTTCGAATTGTTTATTTAAAAAGACTTTTAAATGCTTTATGTAAAAGGAGTACTATTTAATATTGTATAATATTTAAATACATTTTATACAAAAGCGTAATCCTTATTCAGAAATGACACAATCAAGGAGATCCAAACATTCAAAACAAGAATTTTAAATTTAACTAAATTTAACAATTTATAATAATTTAATTTTAAATTTACATTTCGACGTAATAAATAATTAAAATACACAAAAATATGTTGTTTTGTCATTCTAAAATTCGTCTATAGTCTTGCACATTATCTACAGCAAATGACCATCCGCTTAAACGTCATCAATTAATTATGTTTAATTTTATTTCTTTGTGCAACCAATATAGTAGTAAGGTAAATCAAAAATGGTAAGCATAACTGCACAGCTGTTACCTTAGCATTCTGCCAAATAAATAATCTGTCTCTAATCTAAGTACATAAATTCCATGGCCTGGTAGACAAACAAAGAGTGTCAAATACTTAAGTGTGTGCATATAAGTAAATAATTTAATAAAGGATATGACCAACTTGAACAGTAGTACTCCAGAATTAATAGAAAATTCACTCTTAAAACTGCCTGTTTTTATCGCAATTAACATTCAAATATTACTCAGTTCTTACACTAGAAAATCGAAATAAGCTAACACTTATTTCAAATTTCTAAAGTGTCACTTTAAATAGAAATTACCTAACAGTATTTCTAAGTTAAAACAAAGTTCACAAACTATAAAATAAATATTTAACAAAGTTTAAATTTTGCTCCGTTATAAGAAACGCGGGCTTAGATATAATCCATAGCGTAAGATAAACTAAAAATCGAAGGGACACAAACCTAATTGTATGAAATAAAATTTTCTACAAGGAAAGGTCTTGCTGTAGTAAAACCTAAAAAGGAAGAAACCCTCGGAAATTACGGTATCATATACCTTAATAACTTAAGTGGTAAAACTTAAGGAAGACGCAAATATGTAACCGAAATCCAGCGGCTTTCTGGCATAAACACGCAACCAACAGTTTGAAGTTTGAGATTTTTTGATTGGTTCACGCAACAACAGGAAGTCAACGATAAAAAGTTATAAAAATCGGATCGTCACAAGAGAAAACATGTTACCTTTGTCGAACACTGTGATGTATTAAACCACTTTTACTACTTCAAAATAGATCATTTTTGATGGTAACTATGTGAACTTCACAAAATATTTTGTTCGCTAATGTTATTCAAGTATTTGAAAGCTATAGTACCTCTGATTAATAATAAGCAGCAAACTACAATGTTATGCAACCACCGTCATGAAATTTATAAAATTCAAATTTTTTATACCTAAAAACGGGAGTTCGTGTAAATCGTGCATCCCACAAAGAAGTAAACTTAATTTGATAGGAAGGTCCAAAGTAAAACTTAAATAATTCCTATCCAGATTATTAATTGACATGGAAATCAATCAAAAATTCAATTATGTTTAAAATGAATTAAACAGACGGAAGATATATTGTCGACAATCAACGATAACATGAAACAACAAATTTACAACGTAAGTGGATGTTTTTAAAATTCTAAACTAATAAATGGGTTTTAAAAGAAGCATAGAACTAATTTTACAAAAATTAATTCATCGTAACATTACTTTTAATTTAAATCTAGCAAATCTTTTTCTACCTGTCGTTCTGATCCGTTAGATAAAGCATTATATTTGACAGACACAAATCCTAAAGGATGGGTTCGAACAGACCATTATATTTATTCCATAACTGTTCTTTAACATTTTACTTTATCTTGTAGACGTAAAAATTTATTTGTACATTTTTGTATTATTGTGTTTAATTTCGAAATTTAAATAAATGTATAGAATTCATTGTGCTTTTATTACTTAATGGTGTATATATATATACAGCTCGGCCGTTTTAACCTGAGAAAAAGTTGTACACTGTGCATAAGGTACTTAGAATGGGCACAGCTTTGTATACTCCGAAGTAAAAATTCATTGAAATTGTTATCAATACGTCGGCAATCTGCAAAGGGTTGCCGAATTGCGGAATAATTGCAAATGTCTTGTAGAATGAGCGAAAACGGCGTAAAATCAAAGCTAGGTTGTGGTAGAAGTATGAAAAGACAAACTCGCTAAGTTGAGATAGAGGTGTTTGAATTTTTAAAAAATTTTCAGAAAAAGAATTAGACATTAGCAAATTTCAATTAAAGTAAAAATGATATAAAATGAATATTACGCTAATAAGATATTTATCGACATTATTACAGAACCTCTAATTATTCGACTAGGAAATAATAGTGATTCTAGTGCAATTTTATAGATTTTAATGATACATCCAATGATAGCTTTTAAACCGCCACGCCACCAATGTAAAATTTTTGTAATTTTATTTTAAACTTAACATTTGTGTCATATATAACTACGCTTTTCAACAGCTTAATTATTCAATGAATATCTAATTGCTAATTATTTATAAAACATTAGTAGGTTTATGAAGTTTTACTATTTGTAATTCAATATTATAATGAATTTAACATACGACTCTATAAAACAATCCATATTAAAGCATGTAATGCAAAAACTAAAACACGATTTCTGCTTTAAATATACTTTAAATGGGTACGATTTGCCACGTATCAAACCGAGGCTATCGATTCGTTCTTTCTCTTGTTATAACGGCTGAGCTGTATGTCGTAAATGAATTTCAGTGTGACCCACAAATTTTAAAAATGAATATTGAAAAGAAAGTATAAACGTTTTACCTCCAAGTAAGACATAGCGGCGTAAGTTTATTGTCCCAATAAAAGGGATTTCTCCATCAGGTTTATTAAATATAATAAAGTCTAAAAGCAGTTTGGTTAACTAGATCTAAAATCTAATAATTACGTAATTTAGAGGACGTAATACAGTAATTTATTAAAATTGCTCAACACTTCCAATCAGGTAACCAACAAGAGGTTGCCAACAAGGATGATGTAGCGGCCCAGGATTCTGAAATGTGTAGTATAATTCTTTACTGAAAATTGAATATACACAAAATTCCAAAGTAATAGTATTTGTAGACGGTTTGTTATTAATTATGAAAGCACAAATAGTAATTCAGGCATAGCAGCATAGTCGCAAAACAATAAAATTGAATTTAATAACCAAAAATCAAAAGTAGTGCTGATATCCAAAAGAAAAATATTACTTAACACAAGAATACAAATTTTTCTGAATTCTTGGGTATTGAAAGAAGTCACGGAAACAAAATACTTAGATATTTAGATAACAAGTTTAACGTTAAAAGCATGTAGAACATTTGATAGACAAATGTAGTAAGTTAACAAATGTTCTATTAAAATCTGCTAAAATTGAATGGTAATTCAGTTACAAGGCCCTAAAAATGATATATAAAGGCGCAATCCTTCTTATTGTATCATGAGGTGTTGTAGTTTGGAAAAATTTCATAGTCAAGAGAAACGTTAAATATAACCTAAACAAGTGTCATATAATATAAGCGCGTTTTATATTTTGATAAACTATAACAATTATTTAAAAGCACTCGGTATATAGATAGATGCTAATGGCTGACCATTATTGGTAAAATCCCGCTAACATATCTATGTTTAAAATTACAAGCGTGAATTTTCAAATTATAAATAATTCAGTTGAAAATAATATTTCAAATTCGTTTTCTATTATAAACTCAACAGTAATTGGTATTCCCAGATAATGATATGTAAAAAATTGGAATATCTTCAAACCTGTAGGTCAGCAGCCGTTTGAGACGTGTTTACTTTTCTAAAAATAGATGTTAACCCGCCTCCGTCTTTCCCCGTGTTCCAGGAGAAGTCTTTACTAACAGTCAGTCGAGGCTAGAAGTTACGATCCCAAGCATGCCTCATTTGAGCGAGACGTTAAGTGCACGTGAACTTTAAGAGTAGTGAGAGAGTGTATAGATTCATTAAGTTTAAATGATATAGCTACCCTAATTGAGTTTTAGCCAATGCTCGAATCATTGGTAGATTCGACATATTGACGCCGCATGCGAATTATAACTGGGTCAATCATCATTAGTCCACGTTCCATTTCCTGGTGAAGGGTTCAGGATGAGTTTGGATAGTACAAGCAAGTACGAAATCATCTTGAACTAAAGGCGACATTGTGTCCTGTTTTGGGAAGCCCAGGAACTCCTTAACTACAAGTAAGTGACTTCTTCTAATTTGCTACTAAAATTCCGTAATTCTCGAAGCTTCTTTTTAGGATCCGGCAACCACCACGTTGGAGCATGTATTTTCCATCAGGTTAAAATATACACAGTTGCGATAATTTTTTTGCAGACAATATATGTCATAATTACGACTAATTGAAGTATTTGTTTTAGTTCAGGCCACGATTTACAGGCCGAATCTCTTGTTAAATTTAGTCTAAGAATAATTAATAGAAACCCAAGGCTTCCCTAATTTAGTTATAGTTAAAAAATTGTTTTTCTTCCTTCGTTGTCTGTGCTGTTCTTTCATAACTGTATATTTTACCTTTTTATTATTTTAGTGATTTGCTGAGTGCAGGCTTTACCATTTTGCAGTTATAAAAATCCTTAGAATTAGTAACCATTCTTTCTTTCAGGGAATTGCTAGTATTAAGTAAGAAAAATATTTAAATTGTAAGTCTAGCTTAAACTGATCAATGTATAAACCCAGTAGCGTACGCTAAACATCTACGTAATAAGTATACCATTGTAATGAGGAATTAAAGGCTTTGGAAAAGGAGTCCGTATTCTTGATTTTTCTTTAACATCCAACCTGACGTCTTTTAACAAAGTGGCGCCCTTAATTACAAATTTCTCCTATTGCGACAACTGCAAGACGTTCCTGAACCTAGCGGTATTGAATTTAATAGCTAACGTGAAACCCCCTTTCTCCACTGACTACCGGTGCAACCCGCTAGTTCAAGAAAACGACGTCGTATGCACCCTTAGGGGCGCAAAACGCCTTTCCGCCCGTTATAACAATGATTAACATAAAAATTGCAAACGCATTTAGAACAATTTCTTTCGAAGCATCAAGTGGAATAGCGGGGTTAATAGAATTCGTAATTAAATTTCAGGAAATCGCCAAAATATACAGTACAAAGAAGAATACCAAAAATGAAAACCTATTAAAAGAATAAATTCAAAGTATTAAACATAGAACTAGCATGCCGCCGGACTGCCGGCCGCATGTCGTCTTCAAAGTTTTTCTGTATGCCAACAGAATATTATTCTTTAAATGATAATGTTTTCGGCCAAATTCTTTTTTAGGTGAAATCGTTGTCGATAGTTGTGGCAATAGATCAACAAATTGTAAAAAAATTAATGATTTATTGAAATTCAGAAAATATACCAGCAAAAATGTTCAAAAAGTCAAGAACTGCACAAAAAATTGTTGCCGGGTAAATCTCAGGGCCCTTACTAAAAAACCTATGTTAATTTTCAAGAGTGAAAAATGCATTAAGGAAATAACAGGCAATATAGTTTTGAATTTTAACATGCAAGTATGTTTGATAGTAAAATTCCTTTCAATAGCTAAGCTGTGTCTTTATAGTCAAATAGGTTGTCAGTGTAACGGAGCAGCAATTGAACTAAGTGAAATAAAGAAATACATGGAGCACCTGAAATTGCAGTTTTAATTAACAATCATTAGTATTGAAAGAAATATTAGCAACATTGACTACTCATTATAACATAAATTAAAATGCTGTTTCCTCGTTAAAAATTTTCGGGGAGTATATTATTCTTTACCAAAGTTGGAAACATAAAAGAAAGTTGTGTCCTTCTAAATAATAGAAAGATTTTTTAAAATATTAATATAGATGGAATCGTGAGTAGTTTAATATACCCAAGCAGTACCTTTAGTTATTAAAACGTATTACCAACTCCTAAGTTGACTTCAAGATGTTTGGCTACTATCCATTTCAACCACTCTAAAACGTTTCACTAACGTAGATGTCACTAAATGGGGAATAACGCATACTAATATATTACTCGTTATCACCATTGGAATTACATTTCAGTAACTAAAGAGTGACTTGTTAATTCCGTTATAGTTTAGTCGCTGAAACTTGTAATTACTTTGCCCCCTCCTAATAATGTTGCTTTCATCTTACTCAGGTAACCTTATAAAACATATTATATTGCTATAGTTTTCTATAGAATTGAAGTTATAAGAAATATAGTAAACAGTAACTATGGATGAAATCTTCTATAATAATTGGGAAAGTATAATACGTGTATAAAACGTACAATGCTCTCAAAATAAAAACGAATGCCTGCTTATTAATAAATGTAATTATGATACCTCCATAAAGTATGTGCGCCTCAAGAATTATTAATATTTATAATAATATACATTGCGAAAATTATATAAAATAACCACTGAAGTATTTGAAGTGAAAGTGAAGTGAAAATATAGAACATATTTTCACGTAAGTTGTAGATATAATACATCTGAAGTAAAAATAAATAAAATATTAACAAAAGAATTTAGACAAAATTACGTTATTCGTTGATTAGTATTAACAATTTCGATAAAATATGATCATGTTCACATAAACTTACTATGTAGTTCAAGTTACCATAATTTACGTATATAAAGTACTTTCTACTTCCATTAAGTAATTATAACTTCGCTTCAAAGTAATATTTACTGAGATGTAAAATATTCTCTTTAACTTTTAAGTAGCGCTTATATAACTACTACAGAAAGTATACCTAATAGTAACTTCGTTCGTTGGCCTTCCCTAATCTAATAGCGTGCGTGATTCATATTATGCACTGCATTGCACATTAGTTGATTTCTAAATAGTATGAAGGTATTTCGTTACTAGAAATAAATGGACTAATTATAAATCAGCAATTTTAACTACAAATAAAGTTGAATTGCTGTTCTGACCTAAACGTTTGTTAAGTATAAATAAATTGAACCTTTCATAAAAAGAATTATTTATTAATTATAAATCAGCAATATTTATTACAAATAAAGTTTAATCCGTGTTAGGATATAAACCATAAATTTATTTTCCTCAGATTAGGTATATCATTTATAAATAAATTACATAAATAATTTGATTTCTAGGAATAACTTAAAATTTCGTGTATATTTATAACTAATGATGCTTCTCTTTTATAAATATTCCTTATTTATTACAAATAATATGTGGTCAAATAAATATTTGTTAAGAAGTACCCCAGTTTTTCTTTCAATGTAAGTTACAATACTATAGTCTTCATCTGTATCATTAAACTTATAGCTTTCTTCGATTAAATTAATTTTAGTATTTTCAATAGGTGTTGATTTAATAATAAACTTATTACTTTGCTCTTTATTTAGATTTGTTGAAGTAACTGCTGTATTAACAAAATAATTTTAATTTGATTCTACTTGTGTCTGATTAAATTGCGACTTCATTTTCTGTAAAAAGATGCAGAACGACGACACAGCTTTTTCTGCCTGAGCGCAATAACTACCCAATATATTTTTAAACATGTTGAAATATGTATTAAAAGGAATATTTCCTTTATAGTGCATTTTAAGGGTTACTTGAACTTTTTAGTAACTTTCAATTAATAAGTCCAGTAATAAATGCTTTGACGTTAAATTCTTTGGTCATTTTAGCGTTATTGGAATTTGTGTTTGAACCAGCAAGGCACTAATTTGTAGTTGTAAACAATAGTAACCAAAATGTTACAAAAAATTGAAAATTGACTTGTAAGAAACTATTTCTTCAAGGTAGTAATTAAGTATTTAAAGATGGTTATTACTACATACAATTATTACCATAGTGTTGATATTCTTTACGAGTAATTATGAATTGTTTTAATTACGTAGTAGGTATTTCTAATGCTACTGAAACGTATATAACTGGTTAGTAATTCTAAACAGTAAATTTTACGATATTTTGACTAATAAAAAAGTGAATCAGGTAATTCTCAAGTTAAAATAGAAATTTACGCAATAGTTCAGTAATACTTACTGCGGTAAAGTAAATATAACTCCAATGCCTGTTATAGTTACTTAAAGTGCTACTTGGGTACCTTTCGTTGTTTTTGTTTATTGAAAATTTTTATTATTGTGTATTCAAGCATCATGCCAACGTAAGAATCGAAATAGCTCACTACAAAATAACTACTTGATTTTTTGTCGTAGTAGAAGATACCATGGTACCATGGCAACGTTAGTACCGCAAGTTAGATTATGACTTTTACCTTTCACTGATTTTAGAAATCTAGGCACAATTTCGGTTAGTGCATTAGATACTGAATGAGGTCCTTCTGGTTGTTTTCCGCAAAAAACTTCCAAGTTTCTAGGCTAAAACAGTCTCAAATATCACAAAGCAAAAATCTTAATATGATATTTGGTTAGTTTGTTTGGAAAGTACTATATGAAGTTACAACGCCTTCTAAATGGCTATAACTTTCTGTCAATTGCTATAAATTCTCCAACTGAATAGATTTTATCACAATTAGTTGGGAAATTATCCAAAAAAATATGCAAATCGTGTACTCTTGTCGTTCAAACTAACAGGAACAGAAACCTTCTGTTATTCATACAAGCTCGAAAAATTTCAATCCCCATACTATCACGTGTAGCAGATAGGATAGGGCAAATACGGACGCACACCGAAAATAGTGCATATACAGGACCACTTGGTCTCGTGCCTACCCTATCTTAGAGCTGCACTCGAGGGTGCCCTATTTTAGGGTTGGTCTCACGCGTGCCCTATTTTTGGGCTGTTTATTTCGTATCTGAGCCTACGTTTATTTGATTGGTCTTGGATGATTATATTCGCGTTTGCTTCGCAGTTTGATTCGCAATCGTCGGCGGTGGGTTAATCGGCAGAATAAAATCGCAGTTTAAGAAAGGATTACAGTTTATTATGTAAATTGAACCTTAATTGAATATTAGTTTTTCGGGTGTATATTAATGATATAATTTTTAATTTTAATTGACTGTTTAATTAAGCGGCAGCGGAATAAAATCGCTATGTAATTGAAGGATTGATGTTTTATTCGTAGAATTAGATCTTAATTAAATGTTAGTTTAAATGATGTAATTTCTAATTTTTATTGGGTATTTAATGCAGCGGCCGGATGAAATCGCATTTTTAATTAAAGGATTGATATATTTTTTCGTGAAATTTGATCTTAACTGAATGTTAGTTTGTTTGATCTGTGTGAATGATATAATTTTGTAATTTTTAATGATGTTGCAATTTACCGGCGGACAAATTGCAGTTTAATAAATTAGTGGAATTAGAACTTAATTGAATGTTGGTCTATTTTATGTTAGTCTATTTTATATGTGTACGTATATGAATGATATAATTTTGTAATTTTCATTCAGTGGCGTTTATTTATAGGATTTATGCTTTTTAGTTGTGGCATTAGATCTTAATTGAATATTGCATTATTGCAAGTACAGAGAAGATAAAGTGGGAAACCAGAGGAAAATGAAGCTTATCAACTTGCTCTATTTTCGTACGAAATTATTGTACAGGGTGTTTCAGATGATATGACAACCCGTTTAGGGGTTGGAAGAGATTATGAAGCACTACAATTTACGTAAAATTGAAAGCTGTACAAATACTAAAAATGGTTCTATTTTCTAATTATTTACCAGTCACCAATTTTTGTATTAAGACTGAGCTGTTAACTCATTGATAACATTGTAACTAAACTGCCTAACATATTAAGCTATAGTAAATTGCGCTAAATTTTTACAGTTGCAACAGGCATAATTCGATTTGTTTACTGCAAAAATTACCGATGTGAGTAAGGTTATTGTTATTTCACACAGTTGACTAAAGTAGAATAAAAAACTTTTGTTAACAATCTTGAGTGGTTTATTATTTATAACTGTCAAATAAGAATGTTTCATAGTCATGCATAGTTCTAAGAGAGAGTGTATATATTTATAGGCGATTTAAGTAATTATTTATTTAAATTTCTTAAGTAACTTTGCGATTTTACACCTAAAAATCGACTTTTATTTCTAAAATTGTGGGAAGTATATTATACTTGTTTCAAAAATATTTAAACGATTTTTCATACAATGGCTGAATAAAAACCAGTTCTATAATGTCCATGTTCTGTCCTTGTGTGTGATAACTTTAATAATTATTTATCTGTAAATTGTGAACCTCAAATAAAACCACATTGTCACCTGAACGTCTGGCAACCAACTGCTCGCAAACCTTTATTATCATTATTCTGTACATACATATTGCAATTCTTATACATATACGACATTTTTCCTTTTTTATAATTAAAAAATTAAGTAAATTAGACTTAAATAATCTTCGTATTTCATTGTGAAAAATAAAAATAATAAATTAAACTTATTTCTAACTCTGCTTGACTAAACCTTTAACTGGCTTTACAACCCTATCATATCTAATAGTAACTACATTGAGTACGTGTTATTTGATTATTAATTCCTAAATCTTCTATTGTAGTATTTGATGTATTATCTAATGCGTTACAATCCTCAGGTAATTCATAATTATAAACCAAACATGTGTATTATTTGAAAACTTTTTAAAATTAAAATTTGAAATTTTTATTAAATGTTTTCTATTTTTAATTAAACTTTTTATTTCTACCATCTATTCAAACATAATGAGATCTCTTATAACCTAAATGGCGACCGAAAACTATTCCTTTTACTCACTTCCCTGTTGCTGTAAGGTTTTGAATTTATACTCTATCCCTCTTATTTAATTTACAAAGTTGTTTTTTATTCTTGTTATAATAACTGGTAGTTCTATTTTGACTATGTTTATATTCTGCAGCTAATTTTTTATAATTACTTAATGTTGGTCTTAACAAATCTTGATGAATAGGCAAAATTGTTCTTAATCTTCTATTATTAAGTAATTGCATCGGAAATGGGTGTATGCATTAATTCTAATAATGCTAAATTTAAATGAATATTTTGCAATTAAGCTTTTTTAATATATCTATGGCTCTTTCTACTTGGCCGTTAGATTGAGAATGATATGGTGAAGAAGATAAAACTTCTTCATTCATAAAAGAATAAAATTCCATTCTTGTGAAAGTTTTATAAATTCGTTAGAACTGAATGGGGGTTCATTATTTCTTATTATTATATTAAGTATGCGGTGACGACGAAAAATTTCTTTTAAAAAAGCGGAAATGGTTTCAAAATTATTTTCTTTAATTGTTTAAATTCAATAAATTTTGAGAAATAATCAATCACTAACATATATTTTTCATTATTTATTTAGAATATGTCAGCACCTAGTTTTTCCCAAATTCGTTTCGGTACTTATGACAAATTAATGTTCTTCGGAATTTTCATTTTTAAAATTTAAACAAATTTCGCAGGATTCTAACATATTATTAATATCGTTAGTAAGATTAGGCCGAAAAACTATATCTCGTGCTCTAAGCAAAGTTTTTTCTCGTCCTAAATGAGAACTATGTAAAAATTGAAGCATTTTATTCAGTATACCCTTAGGTATTAGAATTTCTTAATTTTTATATATTATATTATTTGCCGTTACTAATTCGTCTCTATAAGGTCACAATATTTTTAGATTATCACTTAAAAATTTCTTATCATTAGGGAAGCCATTTTGAATAACTGAAATTAAATCTACTAAATTTTTATCTTTAAAGGTTTCCGTATAATTGTCATCAGAGAAGGGTAAGGTTTCGATTAACGTGCACATTTGCTGTTCAATTTGATCGTACTTATCTTCAAACTGTTTATCAACAACAGACATAAAACTTCTCGACAAGGTATCAGCTACTAATAATTTTTTATCTTGCTTATAGTTTAATTTAAATGTATATAGTTGTAGTAATAATAACATTTTTTGCAAACGATCAGGGGCGGCTCTTAGCGGTTTTTTATAAATGGTTATTAAAGGTTTATGATCGCTTTCAATAATGACATCTTTGCGGTCATAAATAAACTGGTGATATTTCGTCCACGCAAATACAATTGAAAGCATTTCTTTTTCAATTTGTGCCCACCGTTTTTGATATTCTGTAATTGTTTAAAAAGCATACGCCACTGGTTTATTATTTGGCAGTAAGACTGAACCGCATCCCTGACTTGACGCGTCACACGATATTGTTATTAGGTCATTTACTAGAAGAATTTTAAAACTGGTGCGTTACTTAATAAATTTTTAATGTATTATGTGAATTTTCTTGTAAGTTATTCCAATAAAAAATTATATCCTTCGCGTAACGGTGCGGTAACATCACTGAAATTTTGAATATACTTATTTACATAATTCACGGTACCTAAAAATCTTTCAACCCCTTTTTTATCGACAGGTGTTTTTATTTCAGCTATTGCTTTTACTTTACTAATATCTACGCTTAGTCCAATTTCGCTGATTACATGACCCATGTATTAACTTGACTCACGGTAAATTTGCTTTTCCTCTATTATATTTTAACCCGTGTTCTCTAACTAGTTTAAAAACATTTAGTAACCACATATTATGTTCTCCTAGATCATTCCCATATACTAAGATATCGATATATCTATGTATCAATGCCTTCATGCTCGTCAAATATTCGTTTAATTTTTTCTGGAATACCTCTGGTGCTGATATAATTCCGTAAGGAATGCATAAAAAAACAATAGCGCCCGTATGGTGTATTAAACGTACATAATTTACTACTTTCGTCGGCTAATTTAATTTGACAAAATCTAAAACGCTAAATATTTTAATCTGCCCGTAATGTCCTCTATACTTGGTATATAAAAATGTCCACGTTTAATCGCCTGATTTAAATCTTTTGTGTCCATGTAAATTCTAATATCAAATTTTTTTTAGGTACTATTACCAATGAGTTAACCTACTCTGTTGGTTCTTCGACTTTCTTAATTATTCCATTTTTACCAATTCTTTTAGCTTATTTTTTAATTTGATATGATGTACGAATGGAACCTTCCTTGGAGAATGTATTTTTGGTACAACATTTTTTTTAATACATCCTATCTCTTTAAATATTTTACCATACTCAAATAACAAACTATATAAGTGAATTGATTTATTTAAATTCGTAATTTGACAGTTCCTTTCTATTAGTTTTTATACAATACAAGCTTTTAAACCTAAGCTAACTTTATTAACCTTTAAAATTAGAAATTGTAATTTTGTTCCTTTGGTTTGCTTTTAATACAAATATTTAAAATACAAGCACCTAAAGGTTTTAAAATTTCATTTGAATCTGTTGATTTCCCTTATAATTATCTAATTTCATATCCCTTTTTCTATTTTATTTATTAAAAACTGGATTCGGTAAGATATTGCGATCAGCACCTGTGTCTAATCTGAATTCTACATCCATCACATTATTTAATTCACATATTTCATCTGTCATAGGTCAAATTGACAATAACGCACGTGGCAGAAATCACGAATATTTAATCACAGTTGGCAAAGCTTCAGTGGAGCGACGTGTGGTCTATCGGTACTTGCGAGGCTAAACACTGTAAGGAAAAGTCTAAACCGCTAAAATTTGGGCACCACTGTTCTCAAGACAAACTGAAAACTGGCAGTGTTTAGGAAACACCCTGTATGCCACGATATTAATGACCTACCTTCAAATGCAGACAGACACTCTAGCGGTACTTCAGATACTGGACTAAAACTGAAATAAATGTTCCAATGCTAAATATGATCATTTAATTTGGTCAATCTGTATACGAAAATCACTGGATGAGGCTAATTGAAAATTTAAATACTAGTTACGTTACTTGCAAAGAAATTTAGAGCGTAATGTGCATTGAATAAGATAACTACGGGCTGGTTTCAAAACTGACTACCCGGTATACGATTTAATTAATTAATTGAACTTTAAATTCTTTTAAAGATAAATGTTATTCTTACTCAGAAATAAATGCTTTATGACTTTTACTTTTAGCAATTCGAAAATTACTAACTTTTTTCACGTGCACTGTAAAACTAAATTGGCACTTTAGGTTATACGTTGATAAAATAATAACTAAAATTGAGCACAAGAACATCTTTATATAATTTTTGGTTTGCACAAAAATACACAGATACGCACATATAAAGTCAATCATCAAATATGAAATTAGGCAAAACTTATATTCTAAGGACACAGAGCATTGGCTAGCAAAAGCTAAGCTCGTGTTAATTTATTCACAAAAGCAGCTGACTATTATAACTGGAAGGCTTGAATAATGGAACCAATTTATAAAGGAGCTCTAGGTCTTTGCCAGCGACATCACAATATTTAAAGGAAAAGAAATGTCATAATAACTTATAAACAAAATGGGTACCCAAGATATTTTAAATAATGATACATGTAAAATTAACAAATTAAAGCGTAAACGGAAATGTAATACAAACAGTTAACATAAATGGTTGAAACTCTGATTGTAAAATGTTTTACTGAATTAATTCTGAGTTACTGCTACG
This sequence comes from Phrixothrix hirtus, assembly GCA_024586415.1. NCBI lineage: Eukaryota > Metazoa > Arthropoda > Insecta > Coleoptera > Phengodidae > Phrixothrix > Phrixothrix hirtus. The sequence continues at coordinate 1,045 of JAHWXV010535432.1, read as the reverse complement.
GTAAATATTTTAAGTCGGTAATTCATTTATTTCTTGAATACTTATGTAAAATGAACAATAACGTACTTTAACTAAATTTTATGTTATTTTGCATAACCAAAACTAGGTGAGTGGTGATTTGGTAGCTACGGGCTAAAACAAAAATAGTCCTTCTTTGCTAAGTTTCGGAATGGACGAAGGAGGAACAAAAGAAAATGTAATATACTTACAAGTAAACGGACGCTCTGAATTTGAACTGCGCTGCTAGTACCTTACTTTTAGGATAGATAACCCGCCTTTAGGTAGCATTAAGTTGACCACTCTTTTATTGAAAGGAAGATCCCAAACTACTTGAATATTACTGCATGCGGACGGACGCCTTTGCAGGTACTTTATACTTCAATAACGGCCTATAATATTTCCCTAAAAGAAAGAATGCAACCCCTAACAAGTACTCAATACTTTACGCTACTTAACATAAGCGTATCTGTATTACTACTGCTCTACTACTGAACTCCGCGCTACAAATTCGTTCTCACGGCGCTGTACCTCTCTCCCCTCGGATTAGATCATACATTTCTTAGCACGCAGCAAGAAAATATCTTTACACAAGCTTCCCATGAGAAGTTCATATATTCTAAAACGTTGGGCTTAAACCCCGGCGACACGAATCCTGACGCATAAATTAATATTCCAATTGTCCTGCTAAATATTATATTCGTTTCTGCATTTACAAGATAAATTATTTATTTAAGCGCCTATCCACTGGGATTTTTATGAAAACCAGCGGTCTATTTCTTACCCTTGAAAAGTTACTTGACTGCGATGTAGTTACATATTATAAACCCAAAGCTGACGTAAGCGTCTATATAACTGGAATTGAACTCTATATTTGTGTTAGATTTTAAAATATTAATTTTTTGTACTATACGAGGTGCATTAAAATAGTTCAATATAAAAGTCAATTTATTCTTTAAATAAAAGGATGTTTTAACAACTTATGAATTAAATCTGATTTTAATTAAATTCTTATAAGTAAATAATGTAAGTCGTAATGCTTACTTAT
>JAHWXV010535420.1:0-13758 GCA_024586415.1 Phrixothrix hirtus | reverse complement strand
TTACTGTATTTAATTTCTGCGTTACTTAAATGAAATATTTAATAGCTTTTCAATAATTGCAAAATAAGAAAAAAACTTCTTTACTTTTCGGATTTAAAAAATATTAGAATCAAATTCTTTAATCATATACGAGGTAAACTCAATAAATTTATGCAGCATAGGTATAAGTTTCTCTAGAGAAAAGATATGAGATGCTAGCTTTTAACACTCATTACATAGTTTAAGGTACTTTATTTTTAAATAGTTTTTTCCTGTTACAACTTTTGTATAATTGGTTAGGGTATGCTTTTGCACTTTTTAACTCGCGTTCATACCATTCTTACTTTAATGATTAACTGCTTCTTGTAAATTAAATTGACGCTGTTATTTTAAATGTTCATTTGATAAATAGTTAACGCTTTTAAGCTCTTTAAATTAGTTTATTTACGGATGCTAAATTATTTAGCATTGAGTCAACGTTGTACTGTACCCGTCATATACGAGGTACCATCGAATAATTCTAGATCAGCGTTGATCTATAAAAGCATTTCATTTATCCTGTTTGACTGTCTGATATATCCTTTAGTAGGATTTATAATTAAAGTTTACTGAGCCTTGCAGTTGTAATTTTATTAATTCTAGGTTAGCTTTGATCTATAAGAAGCATTTCAGATATCTTTTTGATTGTCAATGCGTCCCTAATCAAGACATAAATTTACTGTTATTACTTACTTTATTTTATTTGTTGATATGATATTATGCAATTTGTGAATATTCTACTGGGGTATGAATAAATACCTACTTACTTGTTGAATTATCTTGTAATTTCACAGAGCTTCCTTTTACCTAGTTCACTTTCCTTTAGGTTTTCTTAGGTCTACAATTGCAGATATGCTGTGTTCTTGTTGCAAATAAGTTTATGTTAAGTGAACGTCTTGTCATTTAGGTGTTCCTTATTACTTTTAAAGTGAACGACTGGCGTCCTACTTATTCTCTACTTTACTTTATTTTTATCTTAAGAAGAAGTCGACTTAATTCAAGCCAGTAGCTATATACCGAGAAGTACATTTTATAAACAAGTTTTTACCACCATTAGCTGCATCATATCCCCCCCCCCCCACTCTACCGCATTGCAACTAAGCTAGATTCCGTGGCACAGTGAGATTACTAGAAATCAAAGTCATTTAGTACTAGATGACACTGACAACTAATATCTAATATACATATACTCGTATTTGAAATGGACACCTAAGCAATAATATATATTGTCCTACATTTTTCTGTTTTTATTAGCTGCTTTCTATTCATAAAAAATAGTATTAAAACTAGGAAAAAACAAAATATTGTACCTTTTTTGTAAATAGAAAGCGGCTGATGTGCACTGCACTGGTATAATACAGCAAGTCAAAATCCCTTTGAGGGATTTATCTGTCCTGAATCAGAAAGTATAGCGGCCAAGGTAGATCTATCATAAGATCTCGAATGTAATTCATCTTAAAATGAATCTCCAATATATTTATTCTCATATTGTTCTGCTATGGTACTTTTAATGAGCAATTTTTACTACAATAGTTGATTATAAAATATATACGAGCCCTAAATCACTTTAGTTCGCCCACTTTGCTAAATTTTGCATCTTACAAAAAATTAATGTCATTCTAGTAAAAACCGAATTTAATGAAATATCGTGCAAACAATTCATTAATATATATAAAAAAAGATTATCAATTTTTTCCGTCACAATTTACTGAAGCTTTTTATTAATACAAAAAGCATTGAAATAGCAACTGTTTTTGATTGTAGCAGCAACTACATACCATTTCAAGTAAATCGCAGCCTTCTAGGATGCCACTTGTTTTTTACATTTAAGTTCTAAGTTGCCAAAAGTGATGTAACCGCGAATACATACCTAAATAAGAAACTTGAATTAATAATATTTAAAAAATATATAAGGTGTTTTATTTAAAAATCGAAAGTTGGCACTATTTTCAAGGAAACCGGAAATAACAAATAAATAGAAACGGTCAAAATACTGAAAAATACTTGAAAATACACTTTTATAAAGTATTATAAAAGTGGGTTGTGATCACTTATACGCCGTATAAATTAGCAAAACCCTATATTCATAGACTTGTAATAATGAGCATAATTTAAATCTGATACATCAACCTTAGAAAAACATGTTTGATTCAACTTAAACTATGACACTTTCGAATAGTTCAAACATACGATATTGCTAAAATATGCCCCATTTGGTTTCCTTCAATTATTCTGCATAATATATTTTTATCTGTAATAATACCGGTTTTATTGAGCTTTAACGCAGTATTGATACTTCCTGTTTGCAACTGTGGTAAGCTATTTTACAAAATCTTCAAAAACGATATAAAAAGATTTGAGTAATAGATGTAATGGGATCCCGTTCATGGAAATTAAAACAAAAGTAATTTAACCACTATCACTTTTCTCCATAGTATTACAGTGTTAAAATAAACAATTACTGATTCTTAGCGTATAAACAACATACACTTGTTGACAAGTGGTCAGTGGGGAAATTGCTGTTGCGCAACTTGTTTTACAGCTTGTACGTACAACATACCTATTATTGAAATTCCAGCTACTTTACCATGTGCTAAAAAATGTAAATGTATAACCTACATAAAATAAACCATATTTAATTAAATTATTATTGAACATTTTATGATTTACTAATATCTGCTGTTGCGATAGTAATCGTTGAAATTGATAACACAGTTATAGAAATATTTTACGCCGTTCTATTTTCAACTAAAGTAAGAAAAAATAATTTATACAGGCAAAATATAAAATTGACGTAGATATAATGTTACTTATGTACAAAAGGTAAGCATCTAGTACTGGTGCAGGGAATACAGGCTCGAAAAGCTTCTTTACCTTACAAAAAGTCCAGTAGTTCTAATGACATAGCATCAGGAATATTTAGGAAAACGCCAAATTCTCACATTTGACAATATTCGCATCTTAGGGTAATAGCTCCTAACATAAATAAAATGTATTTAATAAATTACGAGGAATACTGCTTAAATTTCGATGATGTGACAACACTGTAATTCGCAGGACAATTTACATACGAAATTCGTAAAGTTTAATATCTCTGATGTCAAACAACTGTGACAGAAAGGGTGAATATGGAGCCATTCTATTAAAAATAATTTTAATGTAAAAAAAACCCGGAAAAAATATGGATTCTAATCGTGAACATTTTCGAGAATTGATTTTGTTTTACTGTTGGCTGAAAAAAGTGAAAAGGAGTATACGCTGATTTAAAAATTGTTCTTGGTGATAATGCATCATTAAAAACAACTGTGTTTTGGTGGTATCAAGAATTTGAATTCGATCGTAGTAACCTTAGTAACGAAGTTCATCTAGGTCGACCAACTACATCAAAAACAGCAGAAATCATTAATGCCGTACGAGAAATGATAGACGAAGATGATCATATAACTTATAAAGAAATTCAACCTTAGGCATCGACATGAAATGAATAAATTAAATTTTACATAAGCAGTTGGATGTAAATAATTATGTTTACGATTGACTCCCCCACAATGTGACTTAGACTCAAAATCAGGCTTGTGTCAAATGATGCCGAGAAACACTTAAACGGTTCAACTCAGGTACATCAAATTTGGTATACTACATTATCGGTGGTGATGAAAGTTGGATATATGTTTATGAACCTGAATCGAAACAACAGCCGACTGTTAAAGTGATCAAAAATTGAGTTTTGGGCGTGTCGACTTCTGAGTGGAAAGACTGTTATAACAATTGGTTTAGTCGTATGACAAAATGTGTAAAGTGTAAAGGGGAATATTTTTAAAAGCAATTGAGCAATTTTTGTAATTCTAAGTATGATCGTTTTCTACCAGCTCGAAATGAAAGTAGCGACCCTCGTATCATTACCCGAATATTACCTAATACGGCAACAGAAATAATAATATCCATCTGATCATTAGTATTTTCAGCTGTGACGTAATCTTTAGCATCACACATTGCAAAATAATAGCATTCATACAAAACCCATTCATATTTTCTTCTACAGTTTCATAATTTCTTAACATAGGTATAATCAAAAAACGTATAATGTGTATAATTCTACATCTGTTTCCAAACGAATGTAATGTCCATAACTGTTCTTCAAGGAGAGAAAAGGCCTTCTTTAGTACCAGCTTCTATTGCAATATTTTCAAGGTTTCTGTGCATTGGGATACTGTTGGTTATTCTTGATAATTTGTTTAATACATTGCTTATTTAGCTTGCAGATATTTCTTACTGTTTTTCTCCTTTTGCCGGGGTACTATTTTCTTAGATTAACATTTCTTTGCTACAACTTGCTTTAACATTTTACGTTGAAAACTTTTACAATTTTTTCCATCTTTTGCTTTCCTAAGTAATATAAATAATCTTATAAACTAATTTTAGTCAAAGTTATACAATTTTACCAATATGTGATATTTTTTAACTGGAGATAAGGAAGATAAAATATTATACACATTTGTAAATACGCAATATTAAAAATATCGTTTCGCATTTGTACAGTTTTTCAATATGTTCATTCCTATAATTGTAATTATAAATTTGATAAATGTGAATAACATTTGATGTGTATTTACAATAATATACAAGCGTGTTCTTAATATAATTTTATATACGATAACAATTACACTTCTTACAACTGCAAATATCTGATTACAAATAAAAATAAAGCGTATGCATCGTTGAAATGTGATCGGATATAAATTATGAGTTGAAGTAGATTTAATTTTACAAATTACCACCAAATCTAGTGGCGTAACTCGATGGTAAATTAATTTTTGAATTAAAAAAATTCGTATCTCGTTTATTTATGGGTACTTTTAGCTGAAATTTTAGGTATATATTTAAGAAACTGTTATCTAGTGCATCAATATTTGATTTTTCGATAGCTTTATTTTATGGGTAAATTTTTAAGTGATGCCAATTTCCCATACTGGCGCACTAGATAATTATATTTTAAATACAATTTTCAAATTTCAGCTTAATCGGATGAAAATTAAAAGAGATGAAAATTTTAAGCTTAAACTCTGAGAAAGACGTATTAAAACATCATGTAAGTGGTTAAAATTCCATGTTTTTGTCCTCGTCTACATTGTGCACGCGCCAAAAACCTTTGGCATTCTAAAATTTCCTATGCTTTTTAGTTTATGGATTATATATTTTTACCAATGCATCTTAATTGGAAAAACAATCATCTAAGTTGTTGAGTATTAAATTCTATATATTTGTAACTTTGTATGAAAACTTTTTTTGTAGAGCTATTATGCAAAGAATTGCGCAGCATTAAAGTTACAACTACTACTTTTTTAAATTTTTATCAAGTTTCTCAATTATATCTCCATACTGGTACATTATATGAAATAGTATTTTGAATAGAAGTTGTAGAATAAATATAATGTCAAAATGTGTGGTAATTTGAGTGCAGATAAGGGTTATAGTAAATAGAGCTGGTCCCTTCTCAACTTCATCAATTAAAAGTGCAGTTGGATCATCTTCTTCATTGTCGCGAACGATGTCCGCTGTATTGTCACAGGTTTTCCTAATACTGTATTAACAAATTATGGAGCTCCTGAGTCTGGCCTTTTTATAACTACATGACCTGGTACATCATTTCTTGCACTTATAAGAAATGTAGGACAGGGTGGAGTGAGGAACTGGATCCCTGCTGATTTCAATATGAAGGAGACCTACCTCTATTGCCAATCCAGAGGATTTTTCAATAGGCCCATTCTTATCAGAACTTGGTGATGCATGTTGAAGACACGGTACATAGCAACACCCTGTATAAGTGGTAGCTTTCAAAGATCTACCTTGTTGTCATTAACAGATTTGATATCTGATAGCGCAAAGAATTTAATGTTATTGCCATAGGGTCCCTGAAGATCCTTGCACGTTCATTCAGTCTTGTTTTGTTCTGAAACCGAGTACAAACCTTGTTTTTGTCAATTCCAAACAGTCACGACGTCATATCACACTCAATAAAAACGCGTAAAGGACGCAGACTTTCAGGTACTGGCTAGTTGTATAATGATGTGGAAACCAATTTTTCAGAAGCACCATTCATGTCAGGATTTCGGAAGTTAATCGGAAGACCTTGATCCAAACCGTTCAATAAACTGGTAAATAATTATCTTTCCCAATGATCTCCACAGCACTATCCTCTGCATTGAAATATATAGCAGATGTTACAATAAGTACATAAGCGTGCTCCACTGTGTGCTTCGTTCGTTAGGTATTGGTCATGCGAAGAACTTCTTTTGAATTTATATAGAAAGGCTGATCGTATATCACGAAGCACTTTTCTGATCTAAATTCTTGCATCTCTGGTTGGCCTCAAGGAGAAAGATGTACACTGTTCAATACTGACTTGGAGGGGTATTGATAAAAGGAAGATGTACGAATTTTGAGCGGTCGCTATTTCTTTTAGAAGTTAATTGCTCCATAAGACCGTTCCATCCTGGTTAATTCTCCATAAAGCCATATTATGTCCACACTAGATGGTTTGATTTTACCAATCGGACAAAGTCCTTCAAGATCCCGAATATCAACGCTGTTCAACCTACCAGCTTCCTTCTTTTCAAAGAAAGCAGTTGTATTGTACGTGTTTGCTGGACAACTTTCCAAGCGCTTCCCATGCTGTACAGCGCTACATCTTTTCTGGCGTTATTGGTATAATTCCCCTCATTGCATGGAACACATTGAGACCATCAAGGGCATTAGCGGTAAAATCAGCATTATCAAAAATATATTGCAGGAATACATCAGTCGCTGTCGTATGAATCAACTGGGCGTTAGGTTTCAGTACTGGGTCATGATGTCTTGATGAGGAATTAAGTACAGATAGGGTATCAGTTAATTGACTTGACCAAAACTTTTAGATAAATACACATTCAACCTTGTGAGTAATGAAAAGAGAAATGAATCAAGTGCAGCAGCTAAAATCACAGCATATAATAGAGAAATTCATTGGAAAAGTAAGGCATTATGTTTCGGAATCCCTGTTTTATTTCTCATACCAATTATCAGCGAGAATTTTAAACCCTGTACTTTTTAAAGAAACCACTGTGATTCGATTGAATGTTTTTTAAATGATAACGTCAGTTTCATACCTTTTGAAGAGACAAGCTTTCACAGTTCTCGTCCGGTTGAAAATTTCGTCATATTTGATTCACCAGTGCTTAAAGCAAAAGCCGACATCCATCTGAATTGTCGGACAGATATACATATACGTTTTCCATTGCTTACCATTAATAATATTCAAAGGAACATTCAATATTTTTCTTAAAGGTAGTATTCAGAGTCAATTTTATACAAAGTTTACAAAACATCACCTTTTAAATATGTATACAATAAAGGAAAATTGTGGAACAATATATCCTCAAGATATAAGATCTCATATATGTATGTTTAAACGCTCTACAAAGTTTTAAACTAAGCTTCGGTCACAGAAAACCAGCGAATTCGCAGGGATAGTTGAGGTAAATTGAAAATATGAAGATTTGACCTACAACAAAGTTAAAATGTATCAGGCCAAGAGGAGCAACATTGCAGAAGAAAGAAAAGGTGCAATTCGAGTGGAAGATCAAGGTAGCGTTTTTATTTGGCGTGCTCAATTTCCTTATTAATAATAAAAATTCTAAAGCATCTAAGATGATGTTTGTTAAATGTTCCGGAAGCGAAGTACGATTTTCTTTCAGCACCGTTTACGATCTAGAGTATCCCTAAATTTTATCCTGATACACTTACCGTAATCGATTTGCATTGATAGACTATAATCCACAATAGGCACGTATTTGCCGATAGGACCGGACAAGGGAAAGTTGATCTACTAATAATTGCTACTTAATTGCCTCTTTGTTGTGTAGGTGCGAATCTATATAAACCATGGAAATTACTGACCACTTACTTTCGTAAGTCTAGCTAGTATTTAACTACTTTGTATCGATCTCCGATTTACTTCTAATCTGGTGGAATTACCACAGTTAGTTAACTTACGCATCAAGCACAGATTGTGTTTCTGCTACATTATTGTTTGGAAACCCCATAAAATTATTTGCATAAAATGGTGTAAATGAACTAGAATACAATACTTTGATTTGGAACCATCGACAACACATTTAAATTCATATTAAATTTACTTTTCTTGTGTGGTAAAGTTATACGTAATAAATAATAGCGGATACATTAGTGTGAATTTACTCTGCCGGAGCAAGATTGAACACGATTACCGACAGCCCGTATGTAATCAATTAAACACACGTTTGAAAAACATATTTTTGATGCCAAAGGGCATCAATTCGGTACTGACCTACCTTTGTTATTATGGATTGATTATTTTGATGTATGCCTTCTATTCTCCTTTGTGTTCATGACAATAACATAACTCCATTCAATTTCACCACTAACACCATCTTATTAGTATCAGTTCATACTTTGGGGATTCAGACTTATTAAACGAGATTATAGCACACTCTACGATTTGTATGTGTACAAAAGGAGTCAAAACGGATTACATCTACTTTACTAATTCACCTAATTAGTGTCACATACATGGGCACCGTTATTTGTGAACTCATTTAGTTCCAAAAGTTCTCTTCTAATTTCTCTTCAAAGGTAGGACTATTTAACAACTATAGACAGGGTGTTCCCAAAGTAATTTTCTAGCATTGTATTGAAATGGGCAGCACCTACAATTTCTCGAATCAGATTATCTATGTGGTGATAGAATGCTTACTTTAACCGTTGATTAACGACCTTTTCTTCACTATTAGCTTGCTGGAAGCATGCTGAATCACGTGACAATAGGTTGTACTCGTTTGAATGAAATCTTGGCACGCGATACAATACACTTGAGCTATGACCTAAAAGAATTACTTTTAAATTATTTTCGTCTGATATACAGTTATGTTAATTCTTATTAAAGTTGTCAAAAAATTGTATATGTAATATACAAAGATATACATATATAAAGAAAAGGTTATATCTCAGTTTTTATCAAATAAATAGAAAAAAAACCATAAATTGAATTATATGAATGATTTAATAACTACAACATTACAGGATATTCTAATAAGTCAGGTAGAATCTCGAGAAAATAAGCCTTTAAACTTTAAATTAATACGCATTTTATTTATCATTTAAGTGTTTCAATTAAGTATTTAGTATGAGTACCTTATTGTTATCGAATCAATAATGCCGCATAAGAAACCGGATTTATATGCATTTACTCGTATATGTTTAATTAAAACTTTAGAAGATAAAACGGTTTAGGGAATAAAATGATTTATGGAGCAATATGGTTCGATGCTAGCTTGTCTCCATGTAATTTAGAGTTTTAAAACAAGCAAAATCAGTCTTAGATTTAAAAAGAAACGTAAAAATAATACATATTTACATCAGTAGATAAGTCCGATGTCCTTCTGAAGGTTATCATAATATCTCAGAAATAAATATCTTGAATGCTGATTAAATGGATATATAATTTCGAAATTCACTTGAAAATAAAAAAAGAACCTTCAGTTGCTATAGAAGTTTAGCTTTTTCCCTTTAGTGTCCTTTGTTTACTACGTAATTATCTGATTGAACTGCGCTTAAATTTCACTCTGAGCATTTTTTTGTTACCTTGGTGCCCACGCATTCATTGTCGATTGACATTCCCCAAGACGTTTTTCACCTTAAGGAAAAGCGGTATAAAAAATGTTAAACCCTAAAAGGAAAGATCTCAGGATAAAGTTCTTTGTGACCTCTACTTTAGTATATATTAATCACAAGAACGTTGGGTTAATTAAAGTAATTAACTAGATCTGAAAAACTGATAAAAGAATAGAAGAGTGTAATTTCAGTATCTAAGAGGCAGTAGGAAACAGAGATAGCAATAAGATAAAAAAATGAGTACCCAAGTTGTTACTGTAAGTTGCCCTAAATACCTAATAATTATAATGTATTATTGAAATCCTGGGTACGCTATTAATTATAACAAGTAGTTATAAAAATTGTTCATCGAAATTGCAATATCACGATTTTAAGCACTAATTAAAATAAACTCATTCTTCTGACCACAATGAAGCAAAATTACGAATAACAGTTGAATCCACAGAAATGCGCTGATAAGACCGTGTTTCAGCGAAAATGTCCAGTAAAATGTATAAACAGTAGAAATTTTCTACCAAACAATGGTATTCAACTAATTAAACTTTGGAGGTAAAATGGATCTAAGTATTTTTACTAAAATCGTCAAATGTACACAAATTAATTAGTTGCGCAAGGTAATACCTTAACTTTAGTGAACGGTTAGTAAATTTCAACGTAAAAATCGCAACCGTCAAGACATCAATACTGTTTCTTTTTGGAAATTTAGCATCAAAAGTTCTTTTGCATTTTAAAAGGTTTAAAGCTTTCAGTTATGAAAATGGTGGTTTACTAAAGTTGTTTTAATGTATAGCAAATTAAAAGGATACGCCATTGCAGTATGATACCTTTTGTTGAAAACACATGAATGCGAAATTTGGATAAATTTGATTTCGTACGCTTGTATTTTGGCATGTTCTACTAAACTTAATATACCTTCACATCTCCGTAAATTTTAAATAATTATATTATATTGATTTTTGAAATAGAGTAGATATCGAAAATTTCTGATTAGTGAATTAATGTTCTTTTTCCCGATAATAAAATTGGTTACGTCAAAATTTACTGAATGATGACTCATATTGTTTGAAGGTCAACATTTGCTCGCTTTCCGGTTTTGTGATATGAGGTATCCTGCAGTTGACAAGGCTAGAGGAAGACTCCATTTGTAATTTAAGTATGTTTTGGTTATTGAGAGTGTTTTTGGACTTATTGCAATTGTAACCACATTTATTTGTCAATCAATGTCGTGTTCAACTGGGATTGTAATTTTATAACCGAAGAGGAACTAAGTGCTAACGCCGCCGGATGCTGGGAGGACGCGTGGTCGAAGTACTTCCGATCGCCTATGCTACAAAGATCGGCGCCCGATGCGGGATTCCAAACTCCGTCGAGATATTTTGTCCAGCCGCTCATGGACATCAGAATTTCCTATCTAATAGTAGACGTACTCAGAGATAAAGATAATTTTGTCCTCTATTTATGTACATTCTTGGTGATATTCAATTTTTGGTATTTTTGATAAGTGAGTTAAATTTAGTAGGAGCTATTTATCTTCCTGGTTTTTAAAAAAATCTTATCTTTAGGGGATGCCTTTATACAAGGTCTTCTTTTGATTATTTTCTAGCAATTGGGCTTACTGGGTTTTCCTGTCCGGGCACAAAACCTAGGACCATCCTCAACTTCTGGTACAGCTAGGGACATGTAACGGTAAGGTACAAAGGAATCAATACTTACCGGAAAATCTAAGTATTTATTTAAATTTTTTATGGTAATTCAAATTTATTACAAAAAATATTCAAATATATCATTTTTGAGGTAAGGTACACTTTGATTAGGATTATTTACTTCATTACACGTAGATTGACTAATTCATTTTCATTAGACTTTATATTACAACTTATTTGTTTTATTTTAAGTGTACCAGTTTATGTACTTCCAAAAGTAAGGAATTCGTCATGGTAAGGCAATGACGAAAGCAGCGTCAGCCAAACATACCACTCTGTACGTATAGATTTCAATCTTGAACTATAAAGTTTTATAAATACAGTTACATGAATAAGTTCTTTTTAAGAAGTTTTTAACTACACATTACTATTTATATATTATAGATTTTAAATTTGCATGTTTAATAATTTGCTAATGCCCTTTAATGGTTTGTCATTTAAATTAATTGTAAATTACTTAGGTATTCCCTAAAAATATAAGAATTGGCAATTAACGAAATTATTTACGTGTATTTAAACTAACAAACATATGAGTTTAATAACAATAAAAAGACTTTTCTATTGTGTATTTATTTTTATCCGAAAGATATATTACACAGTACTAACAAAGGTATGAAATAAATTCAATAAATCTGTAACAGTTATTCGTTTTTTTGAAATTGTCTAGAATCGAGATTAATACGTCATCGATATTTTTTAAATAGAAATCTATAAATTTGTTTAGCTTAGTAGATAGCCAACTGCTTTTTAAATCAAAAGATGTATAGTTCATTAAATCTGTGTCAATTATTACTTGAAAGATCAAAGCTAAAAGCAGTCTACCAACACAACACGTCTAGTTCAATCTCCTAAGGTATAACTATAATTTAACACTAACTGAAGTTGTATAATTGTGTTAGTATAATGCGCAGAACTTGTCAAAGCACATGTTCAAGCTGTTGACCATTAATTATTTCAGAGTATGTCAGTTGCTCTAAAAATTCGTTTGGAACATTTGTAGCAACATCTCAGGACGCACGAATACAATTTTTAGCTCTTCAAACGTTTGTGGTTTACGTGGGCTTTTAAGTAGCCCAATAAAAATAAATCTGCTGCTGTAAGATCAGATAATTTAGCGGGCCTACCAATAAAACCTTTCCATCCATTGCATGAGTTTGGAAAATCCATATTTAAATATTGCCGAACTTAAACGAAATAGTGGGGTGGAACAAAATTTCTTCACTGGGTAGATCATCATCATTTTTATTAGAACATAAAGTACTCACTGAGGGAATCAACTCAAGTTGAAGAAATTTGAAGTAGTTATTTCCATTTAGATTACCATTAAACAATAGCGACGCTAAAATACGATCCATAAACTTTAACCTTCTACGCATACTATATGTGAACCCCCTGCTGCCAATGTAGATTTTGTTTAGACCAGTATCTCATATACTGCTCATAGACAGACCCATTAAGAAAAAACTTAGATTGATCAGAAAATAAAATATTTCTTACAAATTATGGATTTCGATTACCATTATCTTGAAATTATTCACAAAATTGCATGCGACGATTAAAGTCGTCCTTATGAAACTCATGAACCATACTTATTTTGAACAGATGGCATTTTTATTTACGCAATATCCTTTGAACTGTAGTGTGAGGGATACTGAGTGCATCACCTACATTTCTGTTTGTAGAATGGGGATTCTCATGAACAAAATATAATACATACATTTCCATTATAAAAGTACCCTCATAACATCAAAATTGCGATTATACAAAATGGTACAGTTTCGCGGGTTTTAATTTTATTATGTTATTAATATTTTAATTAAAAGTACAATGTAAACGACTTTAAGAATTCGCGAAGTGCGGGAAACATTTAATAATTAAAATAGGTAATTATATATACAGAGAGAGCAATAATTTTTGTCCGAAAAAAACTACTTTCCACTGCTGGTCATACCAATACTTACATCTAATGTACTATAATTTGTTTTTGTCAATGATGAAGTCGGATAAATTATAAAAAACATAACCTAATCTTGTTTTCTTAACCAATACAAATCTACTAACGCACACAAATGTCAAACAATTGTCAATTTACTAACGGAGTTAATATCAGATTGGATCGAAGTTTTGATAACACAATAGGAAACAAGTATCGTCCGGACAAACATCGTTGCTCTCATTGTATATATATATATATATATATATATATTGATATAGATTGTAACAATTAAAATTGAAGAAACGAGCCACACCTTGGGCACGCCAAATTGATATAGATTGTATCAATTAAATTCTTGACAGCTCTACCGATGTAAAACTTTTGTTAATGTTTGTGTGATATTTTGTTTTGATG
>JAHWXV010535413.1:0-12157 GCA_024586415.1 Phrixothrix hirtus | reverse complement strand
AAATAGAATTATATTCCTTGGTCGTTCAAGCACTTCATATAGAAAATTTGCTACACAGTCAGTGCTCGGTTAACGTACACAATGCGCATGCTCTGTATGTTAATTAGATGGTAAGTTCCCGAACAAATGCTTATAATCACAATCTTTTGGTACCGCCCTGCATTTTTGAGATTCGGTTCACACGAACGTCAACTTAGTCCAACTACGTTCATCTAACTCTTTATGAATAATCGATACTACATAATACGGTCATGTTCGGAGAATTTCCCGAACTAGAGAATTTGCTACATTTGAGACGTTTCAAATCGTAACGAACGGTACACGGAGAAGACAAAGAATTCACATTCTACCTGGTGATAGCTCTGTCGTGCGGGGCGGGTCCTGGTAGCTGTCCTCAGTAACTCGAAAGGCTCTGTTCGTCTGGCTTTGCGGTCGGTATACCTGTGAAATAATTATTTACCGGGGCACGCTGTTTGTGAAAATGTTGTGGCACAGACCTCGGTCATGAAACGAACTTCCGTAATATTTAATTGATGATCGTTTCGGTTCTCGGCGGTATTAAAAAGAAAGGTAGTAATAATAACTTATTTACAAAGTTAAACAGTAATTTGAACAACGTATTTGCACAAATCAAATCAAATTGTAAGAATCCAACATTAAAATGAGATAAACATAGTTTTCTGATAGTAGACAAGAATGGATTATTTACAATCATTTACGTGAGCATCAAAACTTAGCTTCTGTATGAGATTTATACGGCTGTTAATATTTGAAGTCATCGAGGCGTAGAAACGAGTTGTCGGCGAAGCGTGTTCTGTCTCGGCCAATTTCTGGGTTCTTACTATGTCTGAGCGCGTAAGTAGGCAGTATTCTTCGAGATCTGAGCACGGGCGCGTCGCTCTTGGCGGCCGCCGTGTACTTAATTTATACAAGGGACGGATATCTGATGCTGTAGCGTTAGCGCATGCTCGCGACTTTTCCTGCCACTCAGTATCGCCGAGCGACGACGTTTGGCGTTGTTTGCAGTCGTTACATAGCAACTCGTCTGCAAATAACGGAATATTTTATATGACGGATAATTTAGGTACAGCGTAGTTGTGCGTCCGCTATCAATACAACTCAATGCACAACGACGTTTACGGATGTTTGGTGTCAGACACAAATAGTTACAGAGCAACTTGTTTGTGGTCGATCCAATTTCGATTTTGTTGCGGGTTCGGTGGCGGTAACACCAGAAATACTCAGTCACGAGGATTCCTGAGGTTATATTGTTCTACAATCGGTCTGTCTTTGTTACAGAGCAACACGAGATAGGGCCTCGTTGTAGAATTTGTGTATATAGATCTCAAGCAATATGAAAGATATTCAGGATTGTAGCAGTCTTGGCGAATACAGAAGACGTCATGTGAAGATCACTGCAAAATTTAATAACAAAATAGCTTGACTTTACAGATAATCTTTTACAGTTAATGCACGATGCAGTGTTCCGTGTTAAGTTTCATACGAATACTGATTTTCAATTTGCAAAAGCGTCTTATTTATAGTTAAATTCATATTCGCGTTCTTTATTCGGCAAATATGGATTTTGCTTGGAAATCTAATCAACTTGGGTAACAAATACATTTGCTTTTACCAACTCATTGCAAAACGTGACGCAATATTACGCAATAGTATTTAATTAGTTTTCATTAATTAATCAATATTTAAATCACTTGAGATTGTTGCTTATGTTAATTATTATTAATTATCCAAAAAATCTTGATTGATTTCGCATGGTAAATGTTGATGTATGCGTCAGGTTGTGCATTCTTTGTTGATTAATTTATAGCAAGTATTTAACACTTCCTTAAAGTTTGTTCTATCTTTAATTGAGTCTCAATTGGTACACTTCTGGAAGCACTATTATAGCGAAAAACACATGGAATCCTCGGAATTCCGTTAGATCGTGTTTCGCGGAAAATGTCACACATTGAACAGATTTTTGTTACATTGTCAATATTATTTGAGAATTACGTTTAAATTTGATATAAAATGTGTACATAATAATGCTATAATGTAGGTATTCTACATATAAATAAATTATTTTTACCCCTATACACATTTATGCCGAAAAGTCTGAATAGGTAGAATTTTATGAATTTTGAAATGAGAATTATTTCGCACCTCATCTTCGCGCTCACGTGATCGTCAGTTGCAGGAACCTGATAAGGCACCACAAGATGGGTTGAAATTTGAGATAAATTCTTTTGGACCTGACGTACGTTCGTGTACCAAAGTACTGTAAAAGGATATCTACGTTAAGCGAGCGCTGACTATATAAATTGTGAAAACAAGGCACTCAAAGTCTACCTGATATGATGGTTTTGTAAACTGAACTCCCTTGGGTTAAAATCTCTTAGATGAAGTTGTCCAAACGGTTGTTTGCCACCTTCAATTTTGAATCCAAAATTCTGACCTTAGCAGGTAAATAAATCTCAGACCACGCTAGATTTCATGACAACACATCATCTGTTCACTGCCCAAACCTGATAATAGGTCAGATTTACTCAATTTTATGAAATTTTACTATTTTCCTTAGAATTTTGAATTCCCCGAATGCAAACATGACGAAATTCAGCTGCTGTGATATTTATGTTACAAATCTTAGGACTTCTCTATCTTAATTTGATAATTTTAAGATTAATGTAAGTTTTGAAACGTCCTGTAATTTTCACAAAATTGATTTACACATTTTTGAACTAGAAAAACTGCACAAGAGTATAATTCCTAGCACTGCAATCAAAGAATTTCTTTACTTGTTAAGAAAAACATCGTGACAATTTGTTTAACTAACTCACATTTCTGCTACTACTACTACTACTAATCATGCAATTCCCTTAGCTGGGTAGGCAAAACTCAATACCGAGCCTCCACCTTGTCAACCACTGCATGCACCCATGCATCAACCTCCTCGCACCTTCACCGCAACTCCCAGCACTATTGCCCGCCAATTCTACCATCTCTACCATCACTCATTCACTATTTTTCTCCATTCGTTTCTGCCCTTACACATTTATTTTGTTTCCATTAAATTCATACAACGCTTTTGGCAAGCTCTCCTATCCTTTGCACTCTTTATTCTCTTTCCTGTTACAACTTATTCAATCATTTTCAGCCATCTCTTTCTTGGTCTACCCCTACCTAGTTTTCCATTCATATCTATCTGATATATTCTCTTTGTTAATCGTTCATTACTCATTCATTCCACATTTCCAAACCATCTTAGTGCATTTCTTACGTACAGTTCAGGCAGTGTCTCCTTCACTCGGCACATTTATGCTTGCTCAATTATTTAGTAATCCGCAGTATAGCTTTCTCATTTTAATAAAGATCGTTTTAACCAATCACAGTTCATTATATAACTTTAGATAGTTCTATTTCGTAATTTATTTTTATTTTGGAAACGGCTTGTATATTTAAATAAAAATTACATTACTGAAGAACTCGGTAATTCGTTCTGTGAAGTAGCAATATTGATTAGGGAATATTCAAAATTAAATCCCCAAGTCACAGTTTGTGAAGAAACTACTAAAATTTTTATAAAAATTCTATTCAAATTAATTTTGATATATAGGTGTAGTAAAAAGAAATTCATTATTTTTTCAATAGAGGGCTTTAGTAATATATATCTCGCGTTATATAAGAGCCATCGAGTTAAACTAAATGGCGTTAGAAAGATAAGATTTCCTGCTAAACAAAGTCTGAGAAAGTTTTGTGATGGTTTGACTCAGTATTGTTTGAGCTCGCGTCAAATATGGACACCGGCAAAGAGAAGATACGCCATATTTTACAGTTTCTCTTCCATAAAGGCGAAAACGCAAGTCAGGCGGCTGAAAATGTGAATAGTGTTTATTGTCCTGATACTGTAATAGCCAATCACGCTGAAATTTTGGTTTTACCGATTCCGTTCCGGTTATTTTTATGTCAAATATGCACCACACTCTGGAAGGCCAATTGTCGAAAATGTCGATAAAATAATGGAAATTGTCTAGTCCGACCGTCATGTAAGCACTTTTTAGATTGCCCAGAAACTAAGCATATACAAAAAGCCATTTGGAACCACTTGAATAAGCCTGGAAACAAAAAGAAGCTTGATGTATGGGTGCCACACGAGTTAACGCGAACAAACGTCATGGACCGAAATTCCTTCTGCGAGTCGCTGCTGAATCGCAACGAAAACGATCCATTTCTTAAGGGGATGATAATTGGTGATAAAAAGTGGGTCAGTTATGACAACATCAAGCGAAGACGGTCGTGGTCTAATCGCCGTGAGCTGACGCAAACGGTGGCCAAGCCAGGATTGACGGCCAGGAAAGTTTTGCTGTGTGTTTGGTGGGATTGGTAGGGAACCATCTACTATTAGTTGATCCCCTACGGATAAACTCTAAATTCGGACCTGTACTGTCAACAATTTGACCGTCTGAAGGAAGTAATCCCCCAGAACCGGCCAGCTTTGGTCAATATGGGAGGAATTGCATTCCATCAGGACAACGCCAGGCCACACACATCGATAGTGACTCGCTAGAAGCTCCGGAGCTTGATTGGGAGGTTCTTATGCACCGATCTTATAGTCCTGACCTGGTACCAAATGATTAACACCTGTTCCTGTCTATGGAGAATGATTTTGCTGGTGAAAAATTCATCTCAAGAGAAGCTTGTGAAAATCGACTGTCCCAGTTTTTTGCCAATAGGGACGAGAGGCATAATGGAATTACTTTCAAAATGGCAATAAGTTATTGAACAAAACAGTGCATATTCTAAATAAAGCCATCAATTTCATATAAAAATGATGGATTTCTTTTTACTGCGCCTTTATTAAATATTCCTCTTAATGAAAAAAGTTTGTGTTGTAATCTTCTGCGACAGTTTAGCTGCTGTTGCCCCTATAAAAGATCTATTTAAGCCTAAAGATCAATATTGTGGCGTACTAAAAAGCACGTGGGCTAATGTAATAAAGGAGGAAATAAATTTAAAATGAGTGATAGAACGATAGAAGCATCAGACTATTCAGAGAGACATTTGAATTAAAATAAAAAGTCCACTTGCGTTTTAAGTTAACGTGGGTCATGTTATTCTGGATCTTTCAAGTATAGTTAACCTGGAACTCCTATCCTAAGCTGACATTAAATCAAGTATTCAGTTTCTTTATGTTAATCTTAATAATTGAAGTTATAGGGCAGACCTTGACCCAAAAAGGTTACACATGTATACCAAATTATTTTAATTTTGAAATATCTCCTCTTTAAACCGTAAGTGCTAATCGATATTTGGTTAAAAGTGCCTCATGAAGTTATAGAATCGCTCCTTCATCTAGAAGGACTGATAAGATGATCCTTCCGAAAGGTCAGACCATATTTTATTAATACACGTAATTTTTATTTTCAAAATTCATTGGATCCCAAAGAGGTTCGCAAATTAAGGCTAAATCTTAATTAAATGTTTGTAGGAACATATTGCAGTGATTTTTGAAAATAATTTCATATTCCTCTCCATTTAAAAATGCTTTTTAAATGAATTAATGAATTAAATTGAGCCATCTATAATAGTAATTTAACTTTTTTGTTGAATTGTGATACCGTTGACAAAAGAATTAAAGAGCAATATGTGTACACAATTTTTGAATTATAACAACAAATGGTACTTTTAGTTTTGTTGCAAACACATTATATTATCGCATAAAATTAGGAAAAATTTGATCAGGCGTCATTAGTTTAATATAAGCTGAATACAACTCTTTAAAGGGTTTTAATTATTTATATCTTCAGTATTCCGATACTTGATGTTTCATTTATATAATAACTTTACTTCAATGATGTACCGTACGGGTTCTAATTGTAAGCAAGTGTGAACAGGAATAAGAAGGAAATTTTAATAAAATGCTGTGAGGTTTTGTTGGCGGTCTTCGCCTGATAAACTATTTTTTTAAATTTGCCGCCGTGTGTTCCCTAGTAACGGTGTGGTTGGCTGGACGAAGGATAACAAAGAAATAAAAAAACCACTTAAAAAAATTTAATTAAGTAAGTAGAGAGGTTTGTTTTAGTGGTGATCGGTTCGGATGACAACGCGAGGGGCGAGCTCTTCTGTTCCGCATAATGTTTGGAAAATTGTGTAAGAACATAACATTAACAGTTCTATATGATTTCCATGATACTGGATGTTAAAGGTTTAGTTGGTGATAATGGGTCGCGAGACACACGCGTTTTTGACAGAGTAATTTCCTTTTCTTTTGAAGTGTCCGGGCGGCTTTAAAGGTTTCCGCGTGCAGTGTCGTATCACCTTGCCGGAGAAATAAATTAGCGCCTCTCTAGGAATCTACCTGCTTTCCCCACTCGGTTTCAGCTTCTTTGGGCCCCCCAGGTCCTCCTGTTGGTTCAGGAATCTTAAAATTGGAACCACGATGGCCGATTTTGGTGGTTGGAAGTTGAAAAATTGTTAGAAGTGACAACTACAATTAAGGTACCCCCTTTTATCGCATTGTTATTGTGCTTCAATGCCGTTTGCCCACAATTGGCGTTATTATACTGTCAACGTATATATATATATATATATATATATATATATATATATATTATCGGCGAGAACCCAAATTAACATGTAGTCCCGGCTGCCAACTATCGTAGAGGCCAGCCTAAACTTCTCATTGTGAGGGGTGCCGATTAATGCGTACCTCCTATCTAGTTTAAGGACGCATATCTGCGTTGATTGTAATTAATATATTTAAACCTTGACTAGTTTTCCTCGTTCCTCTTGAATTAGGCCGCATTCAAGAGCCGAATAAATTTATCTGTAAACATTTATATCCTACTGTTCTGTATGTATCATATAACCTATTTTCTTTAGTAATAGATACATAATACTGACCAAATAGACTTTTATTTTGAACCTAGGCTAAGTTACTAGTGATTACTTTGTATTTCAGGGGTTATGTGTTAGAGCTAGTACGCCCTTTTCTAGCCACGATCTTAATTTGTAGTATTATTCAAGTCCCTGATAAGCGGCAACTCCGGGACAACCCAACTATAGACCACGGAACTGTTTTTCACTGTTCCAAGGAACAGTTCCATTCAGTGAACGGCCCACTAGGAGAAGTAGCGCCCCTTCTATATATCAAATATTTGTACGTTGTTTGAGTGTATCCATTAGGGCGCGGACAAGCTTTGACGTTTCCATTCTTTATACGTCTACATATTTGTAAATCACCACTGTAGCATTAAAGTAGAGTTTAATTTGTTATCTTAACGTGAGTGTTGAATGATATTACCATTTTAGAGCAATAATTTTGACGCTTGAGGGTAATTTTATCTTTCATTTAAGTTTGTCATTTTAATTTTGACGTTTGCCAAAAGAAAATTCATTTTTTTCCCTAGTTATTTAATGTTTCGTAGGTTTGTCAATGTAATACTGACGTTTGAAGAAAATTCAGTGTTTTCTAGTGATTTAGTATTTCGTAGGTTGGCCATGTTTAATATTGACGTTTGCTGAAAGTTCTATTGTCAGTTAGGTTGTCATTTTAAGTGACAGAATTTTGTTTCTTGAACACCGGTTAGTTATTACTAGGATTACATACAGGGCACTACATAGTTAGGCGAATATTTTTTAGCGCCAGTCTGCGCGTCATAAAAGGCAACTAAATTATTACCTTAATGCCTCATCTTCCATCTTGACCTTAAGGTTGGGTATCCCGCGTTTTGGTGGCTTTAGAATTCCACATCCACAGGTTTGTTCTGTGTCGTAAGAGCCGACTGTCTTACTACTTTTGAGTTTGGTTTTGTTCCATCTTGGCCTCGTTATTGATCTCAGGCTTTTATATGAGACCCTTTTTTTTTCTTCTTTTGTTTAACATCTTATCTGTTGGGACATGGATTATTCATATTACTTACCCATTTTTATATTCTTTGCCATCTCCTTTCACAGTGAAGTTATCGAGTGTTTGGTCTTGTGTTCAGCTGCGAATTTATTTCTGATTATACTCGTTCTTCATTTACAGTGAGTTGAACACTCTTTCCCAGTTCTTTTTTTGGTTAATTGACTAGGAGATGTCCGTTTAGAGCGTCAGTTAGACTTTTGGGGTAGACTTTTTTTGAACTCTAAACTAATTATTTAGGACTTTATGGCCTGTGCTTGGTATTTCTTTGAATAATTTCATGTTTCAATTTGAGTGTTCATCTATTTTACATTCTGAGGCGAGGGCGTCCGTGTTGTGGCGGTGTAAGAATAACACATCCGCAGGTTGGGCTGCGTATCGTAAAAGGCGACTAACTTACTACCTTGATGCACCATTTTCCATCTTGGCCTTAGGCTTAGGTTGCATATTTTGAGACACTGCGTGGCCAATGTGCTTTTTCGTTTTGTTTTCTTGTTAATTTCGATTTCGTGGATAGTTGTCTTTATGAGGAGTTTTAGGCTACAAATGGAATCGTCTCGTTTTTGTAATTTTAATACAACTTGTGTTTTTGTTGTTATTTTTCGTATTTACTGCGTTTTGTTAGTTCTTTGAGTTTTATTGGACTCCCTTTTCTTCTTCTTACCGGACTTCAGTAGTATTTGGTGTGGATTCCACGTGTGTGGATTTACGATCCAACCAGTATTCCTCTTGTCCTTACATTTTGCTTTCCTTCTTTGCTTGGGTGAACTTGAGCTTTGTTTTATCTGCCTGAACTTGGTTTTACGAATTTGGTTGCTTGTTTTGTTTGGTATTTTGAATGATCGTCGTAACAATTTTCGGTGAAAATTTCTTTTGTCTAGTGTGATGTCAGATTTTGTTGGCGGCCTTCGCCTGATAAACAATTTTTTTAATTTGCCGCCGTGTGTTCCCTAGTAACGGTGTGGTTGGCTGGACGAGGGATGACAAAGAAATAATAAAAACACTTAAAAAAATTGATTAAGTAAGTAGAGAGGTTTGTTTTGGTTGTGCTGGGTTCGGATAAAAACGCGAGAGGCGAGCTTTTCTATTTTCCATTACGTTTGGAAAATTATGTAAGCAAACAAAGTTTACAGTTCTATATGATTTGGAACCACGATGGACGACTTTACTGTTTGAAAATCAAACAACCGTAGGAAATGACAACCAAAATTAAGGTACCACCTTCTATCGCATTGCTATTGTGCTTCAATACCGTTTGCCTGCAACTAGAGTTATTATAATGTCAAAGTGCATATATTATCGGCAAGATCCCAAATTAACTCGTAGTCCCGTCTCTCAGCTATTCTAGAGGTCAGCCTAAGCTTTCCATTGTGAGGGGAGCCGGTTAATGCATACCTCCTGTCCAGTTTAAGAACACATATCTGCGTTGACTGGAATCAAGTTTTCCTCGTTCCTCTTAAATTAGGCCACATTCAAGAGCCGAGGAAATTTATCTGTAAACCGTCATATCCTACTGTTTTATGTGTATTATATAAACCATTTTTTTAGTATAGATACAGAATACTGACGAAATAGGCTTTCATTTTGAATCTAGGCTAAGTTAGCGGTGATTACCTTATATGTCGGTGGTTATGTGTTAGATCTGGTACCCCCTTTTTTAGCCACGATCTTAATTAATAGTATTATTCAAGTCCCTGATAAGCGGTAACTCCGGGACAACCCAACTATAAACCACGGAACCGTTTTTCACTGTTCCAAGGAAGAGCTCCATTCAGTAAACGGCCCACCAGGAGCAGTGGCGTCTCTTCTATATATTAATATTTGTATGTTGTTTGAGTGTATCCATTAGAGCTCGGACGAGCTGGTGCAATTTCTCTGGAATCCTCCCTACACCGCAGAGCTAGCAAGTCATCGGCCTCGTTGCAGTGCGTAACGCTAAACGCACCCGTGACAAAGCTTTTAACTAGAATGATCCTAGGACTATGATTGTTTTATATGTAGTAACGTCAGATTACGAAGACTGCTGCTTCCCTGCAACATTTCAGGTTCCAAATTTTATCATCTGCTTGAAACCGTGGCTTCAACCTTTAGCCGCTGTAATCCTGCAACGAATTGCTGAACTTTTAATAGTTTGTTTCATTTGAAAATTCGTTTTATATTCAAAATTCAGATACCCGTATTTATACGTTATTTAAGGTCAATTTCAATTGTCGTATACTTAAATTTGCATTGAGTTATAAATATTTAGTTATTTTTACATGCTCTGGATATAGGTTCCAATTTGCGTTTTAACATAATTTCTATTTTTCCTTATTTGTAAACATCGATTATAAAAATGTCAAGTTCAATTAGTTCAAGTTCTTCGCCTCTAAGCATAAGTAAAAAAGGATGTGTTATGATAAACTTATTAGCTTTGTGCATGTATTGTGACGTCATCGCAGTGGAATAATTATATTGTTAAAACACTGAAACTAACGAATAACGATGCAGTTGTTAAATATTAGATTATAATCAATATTCAAATAACCGCCAGGATGTATTGTGCAAGTTTAATTTAAGATTATGTAAAATATCACCTGTATTCACTTATAATCATTAGGGAAAAAGCTGTGTTTAAGCTATATGAGCGTAATGTCAAATGAACCTTTAGAATATTCCATACTTTATTATGTAATTACACAGGGTGCGGCAGTCAAACCTGCACTTTTGAAATAAGTGTAAAAAATAAACGGTTAAATTTTTTAAAATTTTATAGATACCGTGTTAATATACGTTAAAAATCATTTAAGAGACGTTGAGTGTTTAAAAATAGCACCGTTTAGATGACGTCCATCTCGATCGATGCATTCTTGAAGGAGATATCTTGAATTTTCCATGTCAGAAATTCCAAGCGCAGCACTCTGTTGACGTGCTGATCTCCGAAGGCTTTTTGTCACAGGAAGCCTTACGCGTTCAACATTCGCTGAAGTTCGAACTGATCTCGCCCTGCCATCTCGCCTCTTCCTCGTTTCACCTATGTTTTCAAAGTTTTGTACCCATAACTTTATTGAGTTCACAGAAGGCATGGGCCGATTACGATTAATCCGGAAATGAGTCCGGAAGCATAGTTGAGTGGCTGCATAACTACCGCTTTGATAAAATGCTTTCACGGCGAGCGACCGTTCTTGCTTGGACCACTGTTTCATGGCTACCGAAGCGGGGAACGCAACGGCAACGTTGCCATCTCGCCCCGCCGTCTTTCTTGGCTCCCACGCTGTTTTCAAAAATGCAGGTGTGACTGCCCCACCCTTTATCATATGTATGTAATTAATGCATAGCATTTTCAAGCCAAAATGTAAATAAAAAGTGTTTTTCTTTGTATCGTAATAACACCGAGAGATATAAAATCAGGCATTTTGTCAACATTTTTACCGATTAGATTCAACAGTTAAACCGAAGGATTTAACTAGAGTTCTGATCTAGAAAATTTGATACTCATAAAGTGTAATACAAAATGCTTCAAAGAACTTCTGCAGCAATTCAAAGTGTCAATTGCGTGTTTGTTTACGAAACTTAACTTTAAATTAGGGAATAATGTATGTATTAAATTTCGATTAAGAATAGATATTTCAGTACTCACGTGAACAAAAGTGGTTGGGCCCATCGTTCTTATTAATCTTATAGGGAGAATTTTTTTCCATACTGTATACCGGTACCCAGTCTGCTGCCTAGATCTTAAACATTTTACGTGTATTTATCGGGTTGTAATCCAATTACTTCACATTTGAAGCAACACATCACTCTCAACATTAAAGCGCTAAATGAAATAGCTCAAAATAAAAGGTTTCAAACTGGATAAACACACAAATAGTTGGCATATTTGAGCACCGTCATAAAATCTGTCTATAACATAAACTTTTAGTTTAGTTTGACAAAACCAACGTGCTCCCTCTATAGTGGGATAGTAAGAACTACATTAACCGTGCCCTCCAAATCTGTAGGGCTGAGTCGATTGGTATATTTATGTAAATAAAGTTAGGTTTGTAACTAAGATAAATAAAAAATTGGTATTCAATAAATAAAGTTCATGCCTATAATTGAACCAATTATTCAAATAATAAGATAACCCACAATATTTGAGTTAATAGTATAAATACAAATACTTAAACAGTGTGCATATAGGTTCCCTGATAATAACATTCAAATTAATAAGATTTAACAATAAATATACTTTCCAAATATATAAGGTAAATCAAAATATAAATGCAGCATCGA